>OX103971.1:43550555-43653360 GCA_944470395.2 Schistosoma turkestanicum
ATGCACAAGCGACTATCTACAGGGATCCAGTCAAGGAGAGATTGTTCTGCCCTACGACTCAATGCTATACCTACACCGGCGAGGCCCCTAGAAGCAGCATCAGGGCTACCGGATACACGAAGGGTAAATCGAGCTGCTTCTTTATCTTGACATGGTGAGGTCAAATGAGTGATGCTACTCGGATCCTGTATGCGCGTTTCCGAGACGCAGCACACATCGATGGCACGAGATTCTAAAGTCCTAGCTAATGATGCCTGTTGCCCTATTTGACACAATGTCCGTACATTGAATGCTCCAACATGTAGTTTGGAACGGGGTTTAAGGAGACCAGGAACGACGTTTCGCAAACTCGCATCGTTTGCATTAGCTGTGCACTGTAATAAATGAATGTGAGAAGAGTTAGTTGTGGAGATAAGAGAGGTATTAGGGAATGTAGGAAGGATTTGATTTTGGCCAATTTTGTCTCGTGTGCTGTTGCGGGTATGAGGGCGGTTATCACTTCCCGGCTGCCCACACCGTGGAAGGTTGTTTCTTGAGGGACCTGAAAAGGAAGATGGATTAGTGTTGGTGCGTGACCGCAGAGTCCAAGGGACAACTGCTTGAGGCCGGTCACGCACGGCCTTTTTATGAGAGGTATTTAGAGGATTAGCTCCGTTCTTAAAGGCCCTTAGTGGGCACCCTTAACCCAAGGAGACGGAAATCCGTGAATTAGGGGAGGTGTGACATTTTTAGGGCCGACCTTTTCTAACCCTTCCTTCCTTGTGAGAAGGCAGCATCGCTGCAGATGCTGGTTGTCCGAGGGGAACACCTTACTGCTGTCACACCCCTCTGCAGTCAGCAGTACGACTTCGCCCTCAGACCTTGGGTAGCTGCTTTTAGTCTCATCGTTCTCCAATCGACCTGCCTGGCATGGTAGGACCTGCAGGAACATGTGTTCCAGCCAGTATAGCTCGGTTGGGTCATCACGATAGGCAAGCCCGACCACCACGTCAAGGTAGCAGCTTCGGTCGGGTAAAGAGAATGTAGAGTATTTTACAGTTGCTGCCACGTATGATTTTATTGCCTCTGTCGTAATGCTGTCTAGTCCCGCTGCTTTGTCGCTCTTGATTTATCTGATGGCCCTACCGATCGCTGTAATCTTTTTTTGGGACAACATTGATTCAAAAGTCTAGATTCTGCTTCAATGTTTAGTGGGTTCAGTGGGGCTGGTCGATTCAAGAGTCCACAAAGTGCTCTACCCTTCTGTTTCTTCGTTTTCTTAATGTTACTGATTACTTTTCTTTCCTTGCTTTTCACTGGTTGTTCTGGTTTTCGTTGGTTTCCAGGGAGCTTGTGTGTTGTATCATTCAATTGTCTCAAGTTTTCTTCACTTGCAGCCTTTTCCTCCGTCTGCTAAATTTTCCACATATTTACTTTAACCAGCTTCGATGCTCTTCTTCACTTGCTCGTTCACATTTATGTATTCAGCTTGTGCCTCAGCTTTCTCTGTCTGATTCGAATGTTATTGGTTGGTCTTTCCTGTTATTCCTTGCTTGAATCTTATCCGAAGTATCAACAGAAATCCATTGTTTGTGATGGTGCTTGTTGTGACCCGAAACCTCGTGACGTGTAGAAGTTGTTGTTTCTTTGGTCCTTCCTCAGTTGTTGTCCATTAAGTTAAATTAAATAGTTCCACCGGTCTCCGACATTTCGTGAACATCCAATGTGCGTTTACTAATTGTTTCTCAGGTTAGCAGAAGGGAAATCGGCCTCGTGACCTTTGAAGAAACTGGGCTTTCATCATGCGACGTCATAACTCTTCTAGTAGAGGACCTTCTAACTCCTTGAGCAGTGTTTAAGTGGTTTGAATTATTTTCCTCGTTAGTGTTTTTTGGCGTGTTAGTTTTAAATGAGATGAGGTCGCCAACCTCGTGTTCAACACTCCTTCTTTATCGGGCTTGGGACTGGCAGTAGCCCCAGAGGGGCTCCTAGCGGATTTAAAATTATTGATTAGTTGGAAATAATTTAATAAATCTGATGAAATTGTTCTACTGGATTGTTATCTTCCATGTTTACATATTCAATACTTATGTTGATAATATACGGGCGTTTAATGGAAAAAAGTGTTACGTAGTACATCGTAATTATTTC
Organism: Schistosoma turkestanicum; assembly: GCA_944470395.2. Classification (NCBI taxonomy): domain Eukaryota; kingdom Metazoa; phylum Platyhelminthes; class Trematoda; order Strigeidida; family Schistosomatidae; genus Schistosoma; species Schistosoma turkestanicum. Next base: position 43,552,686 of record OX103971.1, read on the forward strand.
TTTTGTCAAAAGTTTGTTTCTGATATGGAGTTAATTAATTTCTCAAGGCAATGCAACATTTACGCTCGCTAATTCTGTTGTACTTCTTTGTAATACTCAATCTTAAAGTGAATAAATAATTATCGAATCTGAAGTAAAAATTTATAAATTATTTAGCATTTTAATAATCACTAAATTTGATGAATTGTAATTTCACTTTTTTTCAAACATTTCTTTTCTGTTTAGCTTCAAAGTGAATTAGTTTCCTTAGTCCGAAATCCGAATGTTCTGGTTTTAATAAGCACCTCCTTATAAAGGCAGTATTGGTATTTGTAACATCGGCGCCCTAATGTTTTGATCGTCTGATCGATATACACGCCTGCTTTTCAATCATCAACTGTATTTCGACAGCCCGGTGTTTTATTCGCTTTTTCAGGTGTTTTCACCAAGTTATATCTATCTATTTATCTCTCGCTCATGATATATATATATATTTATATATATATACGGCATGATGATTTCTCATCTATTAACATTTGCTGCAATATAGATTTTTGTTCTCTATTTCTGTTTTCATTGCACAAGTTGAACAGATGTTGTCCTGCGTCTTTCCATACGATCTCTTTACTTTGCCTTTTTGTTGCATGTTAACGAGAACAAAAACATTCAGTCATATGAACAAACAAGCGAAACAAAGTAGATCTATTTTATGGCTTTCTCCTCTATAGTTATCTTAATTTCAGTACATACATATTTCTGTGTTTTTCTATTACTCTCTCTTTCTGTTTTCTGCTTTGAGGTCCCAATAATTGTCTTTTAACGCTTCAAATTTTTTCATTTATTCAAATTTTATGTGCTTTCTGTTTAATCTTGTTTGTGGATTTTTGTGTTTTACATAAAATAAGAAAATGGTATGCTTGTTTCTTCTCACTTCCATGCTACATACAATCAATCATTCCAGAATTACATTGCTTATTCTGTTTTACACCTCCATTACAGACATATATAAATATATATATATATATATATATATATATATATATATATATGTATATGCATGTATAAATAAATATTTGTTTAAAAATATTCCGCTTGTTTGTTCTCATTACTGTTTTTTCTTTGCCCATCTGCCTAGTTCAATAATAGAGTTAATGTTCAGTCTTTCTGAAGTAGCGTTTGAACATTCATTCAACAATAAACAATCAAATTTCTTTGCTTATTATTATTACGTTCAGTCAGAATTAGTTTTGTCCTTATGTGTTATTGTTTTCTTATTTTTTTTCCCGCTTCCTTTGTCCTTCTTTCTTTCTTCAATTCTTTATTTCACACACCTTTTGTTTTTTTCTTTGTCGTTGTTGTTGTTGTTTCTGTTCCATTTTTTTTCAACATGCATCAACAATTTAAGTTTTTCTATCAATGCTTCTTAATTGATGAATTATTATTTTTCTTGTAGGTGGACCTTTTGCAGTTCCTCATGTTTTCATTTTCATTTTTTTATTATTTAAAATGAAAAGGATTATTGTTGATCAATAGATTGTTTTTTTTTTCAAATTCATATTGTCGATAAAGGTAATGGTAATGATAATTGTAACTGAGTTTACCTAGTTTACGTGTTCAATTATGAGTCTCAGTGTGTTCGTGAAGTTTGCCCAAATCCGAAATTAAACAACAACGGTTTCAAACTTGGAATTTGTTGGCTAAAAAACCTCATTAACCAACATGCCACTTACTTAAATTGTCAAATAAAACATGAATATGTGTGTAGTGTTTATGATATGAAAGTGCAATAGACTATCGATTTATTCATTATAGCTTTAAATTCATTGAATTTTTTGTTTGTAGGTTAGCAAGTATCAGAAGAAACAAGTTTGATTTATTCTCTTTCATCTGGTTTCGTATATCGTTTATAAATCAATGCTAAGTGAAATAAGTGTAAGACAATTATTTCCTAGGATAACATAACTGTTAGTCATACTGTAGTTTGATATCAATCAGTTGATGCAAGTGATTAATATATTCACAAATCTGAATTGAACTTGTACGATTGTAAATAAAAAAAATATTTCTACTAGTCATAATGCATGGTCACTGAAAATGGTAGAAATGTTGAAAATATAAACTTTTACGTTAAATAATCATCTATTTATTACTTGTGTATGCATTGACTCATATGAATTTTTTGTAGTGATGTTAATGATAGAGATTAGTTATGATATTATAGGCACTTGCGAATGTATTAGTTATATGAAACGCTTCATTTTTTTCGGTTTCTCCAATATTGTGATGTGGTCAGAAATGGCTAATGTGATTATGAGAAATCTGTCTGATAATCTTTAGTTCGATTTTATCTCTTACGATTCGACATTTGCTGTTGTTATAAACACACACCTTTACTTTACCAATTCACTTATCAAATAAAAGCAGATACTAACTAACACGTGAGTTTTTTCTGGAGACGAAATAATTGTAATATTTGCAGCTCATCTATACTGTCAACCTGACAGATAGAATGGAATGAATACGGATTTACCCTAACCCAATGAATTATTTTCGTGCTGATTAAGATCTCTTTGCGTTTTCTTTTTTATTTGTTTCCTCAACATATCACAGATTTCAAGAGTTTCCCTTACATTTAGATAGAGAATCTATGAGAAAGTGTTAATCTTTAGAAAATTTTGATTTTAGTAAAGAAAAAATCTGATATATTCTCTTGGAGTACAAGTAAAACATCTGACTATTTATTTCTACTAAAGTTTCACCAGATCTATTCAGTTATACTTTGAAATATTTCGAATAGCAGTCTTTATATTCCATTAGAACAGTTTCGATATGACGCTTTGAAAAAGTGGAATTATTTATTTGACCCAATGTAATTTTTGTACAATGTGACTTCCGGTTCTAATCCAATCTGACGATTACGCTACTATGTGCTTTGTTTTCAATATGGTATTTTTTTAAGTATGGCGTGTATTTTGGTGTAATGTTGATTCAGAATACAATATTCTTTGTATTATAATAATGTGAAATATGTTCAGCATGCAGTTTGTGATTTGTTTTAGTTTTGTGTTTTTCTTCTATACGACTTTTTTTCTAATTAGTCACCAAATATGTGTACTTGTCAAAATATTAATGAACTCATTTTCAGCTAAGGTCATCGGTTCTTGAGATGAATAGACCTGGACTTGTATCAATCTTTGTCTTCTAGTTCCAAGTAAAAATAACAGGCAGCTCGCGTATATATCAAATTATATTACCAGTTCTGTTGTTAATCATTATTGCATTGTAATATATATATATATACATATATTCGTTGTATTTAAATTTGAGAATATATTCTTCCTATCGTAACCTATGTGCGAGCTATATCTAGGCAAAATATTTCTACAGCTGTTTCAGAAGTCTTTTATTCACTCTTGACATTTAATAGTTTATTTAATACCTTTCGTTGACATTATATATATATAAATCTTTGTCTGGTCGATTTACCTTATTTTTTATTCATTGTGTCGTCTTTTCATACTGATTTCTATCCAATTCGCATTAAAAGAAACTTGTAGATGTACATATGTACAAACACCAATATTTATTCGATCGATATGATTATTTTGTTCTATCAATAAGATTCATGATATCCGATTTCCAAAGATTAAGTGTAACATTAACTGTAGACAATAATGATAAATTGGGGATGGTTCTATGATTATTTCTTAGCATTTATTGATTGTAATCTTTTGTTGTTATTATTGTTCAGCATAAATTTAATATTGCATAGTTCATTGTTATTTAATCAATAGAATTTAATTTAACTGATCCGATTTCACAATTGTTTTGTCATAATAATAATAATAATTTTATACGAGCGTATATCACTATCGTTCTGCTTACTTAAAAGGAATAAAAATATTTTTAGGTAACTTGTCAATTTATGATGGTATAAAATGAATCACTTGTTAATGTAATCACTGGTGTTCACTTAATCATGTTAATAGAAAATCGTTGTTGTTGTTGTGATTTATTTAATGTTATTCATTGTAATTGATATCATAACGAATTCGTGTTTGTTCTTTTCATTCACTTCTTTTGAGATCGAAGGCAAACTAAATATGTATGTATATTTTGAATTTTTAGCTGAAGCGCATTTGAAAACCTTTACTGACATGTATATATTTATTTTCCTTCTAGTCTAAGATATTTTCGATATAGCTCATTAACAAATAGTTTATACTGTGAATTGACTTAAGTTAGTTAATTATTACAACACATATAATAACCGAACAATATTGTTTTCGATTAGATCGTCATCAGGCTTTACTCTAATATAATATATATGAAAATGTTAAACCAATCCAAGCAATTTATGAGTCATTAATCACAATGAAATGAAATAGAATACGTCAATACACATAATAGGCATGCGAGACTAAGTCGGTCAGAAAAAAATAAAAGCTTGTCAAATTTATTTTTCCTTTCACGGATTATTTTGACAAATGAACCTTATGACAACTACTAAGGAAACCCACGTTGTTTTCAGTCGCTAAGACGTAAATGCCAATGATAATCAGAGGATTTTTTTTATTGATTATTAGGTAAATTCGTAGTTCTAATTGATAATTCCTACAAGAATAATACCCTTTTAATAATAATGATTTTTTTTTTATATTTAGTTAGTTGAACTGATTGATAGTGGGTAATTCAATTTCAGGTTGAGAATCAACTTGAAAATATGTTCATTGCATGCGTATATTAGGTGTTGATTTAAGTCTAAAATTATTGTTTTTAATTTATTGTTTATCATGCCATAAAAGCCCAATCAATTAGTTAATGTACTATAATTAAATAAAATAGATGAGACATCCTACGATTTACTTATCCTAGTATTAATTTTTAGTTCTAATTAACGCTTAAATTGGTTGCATGAAATTATCGAATGAATCTACTTCTTTCACTATTTTAGTGCATGTTCAATAATTGAATATTAACTGTTAATAATATATTAACTCTGTGTTTCTACTGATTGATATAAAAATCGTTTCTAGCGTTATTTTCGCAACTCACTATAACTTTTTTTTTAAATTTTCTGATGACATTTGGTTTGAACTATGAACAATATCACTTTGCGGAACTCACTGGTTCTTTCAGCAACAATTGTGACTGAAATAGAACTTTGTCCTTCATTGTTTAACTGGATCTTACGGAATTGGGTGCACTTAGTATTAAACTAAATAATTCTTTGCTATGAAGGATTATGTTTAACAGTAGACAATGATAATCTTTTCAAACTACGTTTAAATTGTTTTTTATTTATTACTGAAGACTAAGCAATGACTTGATTGCTGTCAGAATGCTCGTTTACTTGCATAATTATGCGAAATATACGATCGACGAATTAAGAATGGGCGGATTTTAGTTGATAAAAGGAATTTCTCAAGGTTAAGGTTGTATTTTATTATTGAAGACTAGTGGACATTCAGTTCAAGTAATAATAGCTTGTTGAGTCTATAAAATGGCTTAAAACTTGAAGAAGTTAGACAGAATATATATGCAAATATAATTTCAAACCAAATTAGATTTTTTAAAAGTTTTATATGATGATTATTTATAATGATAATGTTGAATGCAAAATATAACCTGAATCTAATGACTAGTGCGCGTTTACAAAACTCAATAACTAAGTGGAACTAAATTGGTAGTGTCTTAAGCTGTAAAATCTGGAAGCTATTGATTCCCAACTCAACTCTGATTCTAGTTAAATAAACATTTTTGAATTAAAGCTAAATAGACTAAATTTTCCCTACTTTGCTCTTTTTTTTTCTAATTATAAATGCTAATAGGAATCTTGCTATGAAGTCTCTAATGTCACACTGTCTACTTTACCTCTTCATAAAGCATGAGTAATTATACTAATCTATATATCTCAAGTATGTCGGATAAGTACATTAATCTAATTCGGTTGAAAAATAAACTTATATTTGTAACTAGATAGTTTGAGATCAAAGTAGAAAAAATGACTGTGTGTTTATATTTGGACGCCTAGTATTGATCGAAAGCCCTACTGACGTTAATTACTTTTGATATGATGAATAATCGGATTAGTACAAATAGAATTCATCTGTTCGGTAATAAGTTTGCATTAAACAACAGAATAGTGAAATTGTAATCGATGTAAGTGTCCGTATAACAAGTTATAATGGACAGCATTTTATTTGTTCAAATTTTCTATGTAAATACCACTGCAAGAAAAGATTACAAATATGTATCACATGCTACCTGATCGGTAATTGGATGTAGGTTGCTTTACAAGGATTACAGATACTTTGGTAATGATAAGGCGTTTTGCTTAGTGATACTTTTTTCATTGTAGCTATCACAAGCTTGTATGAATAAAATTTGTAAACTGAGAAGTTACTTTTAACGTAATATAAAACCGGAATCGAGTGAATTGGCCTGTACTGATATGATTTTGGAAAACAACAGATCCAATATAATCATTGATTCTTTATAATGAAAGTCATCCAATCATTCTAGTTCAGTTTTAGCCTGAGTAAAATAGAACGTCTCTAGAAAAATATCACAATTGATGTCAATATCACATAAGATGGTTTCATTCATAAATCTATAGTGTGAGAACATGTTATCATGTTATACCGTAGTTAATTCATCAGGAAGGAAGATACTCGCTATCACTTGTTTACGGCAAATATTGTAAACAGACTGGAATTATTCAGTAACTTGATTTTCTGTAGTCAAATAGCGTCTCATCTATTCTTACGATGATCTGTTTATCTTCATGGAGTAATGAAAAGATGAATGTCTGTGGAAATTGTTTTTTGTTTTACAAAATTTATTCATCATGTAGTTAAAATCAAAAGTTTAGAGTATCTGCGTCAGTAAGCCTTGAGAGATGAATTGGGTTAAAAAAAAAGCGCAACTCCACTTTATTATGAACGTGTTCTTTAAAACAATACAAATTATAATAATCACAGTTTTTGATAATGTCCCAATCAATAGAAATTCGTATTTCTGACACTTTATGATTTGATGCAAGTCACTTCTTTTGAGTAAACACTTAAATAACTAAAGTAAAATAACACAAGTTTAATTAGTAAGTAGATAACAAATCAAAATTTTCTTAGTACTATCAAAATCACAGTAAGTCTAATTATGTCGATGATATATCATTTTTGGCCAAGGTGATTCTATGTTTATTTCTGTCTGAAGGAGGGTAAAAAATATCTAACTTGTGCTGTGCAGTAGTAAAGTCAAAATTAGTAAAAATTTTGCGTGCGCGCGTAAAACTGTGCAGAAAACAGATCGAGTCCAGGTTGGATGTACATCCAGGCCTTCCTTCCTACTGATGGCAGAGAGATTTAACATTGTATGAAATACCGCGGTTACTCGCCTTTCTTTAAAGTTGTAGATATCATCAAACCTTAATAATTATTTTAGTATAATTAACTTTCCTTCTAATGTTGAATTAATTTAAAACTATCAACTTCAACCTTGATACTGATACCTAGAAATTTAATCATCACATACTTTAATGATCCAGTGTAATGTATATGTGTGATATGAAAAAAAATAATTAAAACTATCAATAGAAATTAAGAAGTCATTTGTTTAGTTGAAAATCCTATAGTTTTTGTTTTTCTTAATGTTTCACATCATACATACAAAAACACATTCATCACAAAATTTGATACCAATGAAAAATTTACTTGCCGTCAAAATCGTATCTGTTTTTTTTCTTTGTTTGTTTGTTTGTATTTGTTTGTTGTTCAATGAAAGCAAAACCAAAAAATAATTCAAAATGGTGATCATTATATGTGTAAACAAATCACCAGAAGCAAAACAACACTGTTCAACTTACAAATATCGATCTACTTAGAAGTGAGATTTCAGCTGGTATTGACCATATATATATATGTATTTTATGTGGCACACACAGATCTTATGAATAGATAGATACTAATATATACCAATTAATAATGTACAAAGTAGTATGGAGACAATTATCTGAGTTGATCCGTGTAATTGAAACTGAAACTAATGGACAAGCTAAGATTTTATCATGGGATAATAATAATAATAATTCAAATCAGTCAGATGAAATTCCATTTCATGTGAAAATCTCTCCAAATGAAGGATTATACGCTCATGCTGAATTTGAATTTGAGGTAAGGGATAAAATTGACTTTGAAATGTTAATTAGTAAGATATTATCACTTTACTACTACTACTACTAGCGTTTATAATATGATGTATCGTGAATTCTTTCATAGCCTGTGTCTTTTGTACACAGAATATATAAACAGTTCTTTCTTATTTTCATTATTGTAGTATAGAGAATAACTTCATTATTACTAACTAGTTTATCATTTCGTAATAAGTGTAGGTACATTGTTTTGCTTGTTTTTATACCGTTTTGTAGAAGTCAACTAACAATGTCTTTTATAATGATATCATGGTAAATACACATGAAACTCCATGATGATTATCATAAGCCTTATGGATAAATGTCAAATATATTTAAGAGTAGATTCATAGTTTCTTGTCGATTGTTTTTAACCACTATTTTATTCGAAATACATTAATGGTGTTAAACTCTTCCAAGCATTGCTGGAGCATCGTGAGACAACTGAGTAAGTAATGCTTTCATTAGGAAACGGGTGCTAGGTAAGAATGGAAGATCAATTGATGCATTATTGAAACTTCATTAGTTGAGGTGGTTCGGACATATGTTACGAATGCCCAACTACCGACTGCCTCGTCGAGCCATGTTTTGCGAATTTGGAATAGGTTGGACGAAAGCTATGGGCGGCCAGATCAAAACATAGCAGAAATGCCTGAAGTCACTGACAAGTGAATTGAGTCATGTTGGTAGGTGTCGACTACCTGGTTGGGGTCCGCGAGATGATAATAATCGATGGTTAGAGACCCTGAGTGACATGGCTCAAAAATTCATATAACATGTTTAGTATCAATTCATTTTCTGAAATAAAATAAATAAGTAATCACATAAATTACTTAGTGGTTGAATTCTGTGTAGAATTTGTAAAATGCATAACTTCATTTTTTTTCTAAATCCATGAACTATCAATATTATGCATAAATAACCATATATGTTTCACCGTGAAAATTCCGTAAAACTGTTGACAAGAATTCTTAAAAAACTTTAGTATTACACTTATTGTTCTTCATTTTTTAAGTCTTTTACATTTCGTTTAGTGTTAAGTTGATATATTTTAAGTAAAAGAAGAGTAAAAGAAGAAGACTTGATATGAAGTAGAACCCTGTATTCTACAAGCATCCAGAAAGTGCGAGGTCCGAGTCCAAAAGAACGCTAGGGTCCGGGTCAAAAAACGTTATAGACAATGCGTATTTATACAGTTAGGTCGAATAGAAAATATTTGAAGTGATATTGATAGCTAGGATGACCATAATATTGACCACTAGGAATTGTCCAATAGAATTAGACTTCCAAAAATAATTCTCTTAGGATATTTAATGAATATCCTAACAATAAACTATCTCTTGAAACTGTTGGAATTCCTTTTCTGGATATCATTATTCTTAGTCAGGTAGCCAAGTTTTCTGATGGAAGATTTATGATTTATGAATTCTGGAAATATTTCCCCAAACTATATCCATTTGTGCCTTCATAATAGATGAGAGGATTATTTCTAGACCGATAAATTAATCGAAATAGAGACTAAATAAAATTGATGTAAATTTGTGTGGCGATAGAAAGACAAAAATGAAAGCAGAGCGGTAACAAACAAAAAACATTGACAAGTGATCACATTATTTAAATTCAGTATTAAAGAAAAACTGATTATAAGCGCGCCATAATCCAATTGATGTATCATTCTAAAAATTATTCATATCTGACCGAAAATGTTCTTTATTCTAATTCACAATTGTGGTTTATAGAATAAATCATTATTCATCTAATTGTTCTATACAAATATACCCACAAAAAAAGTCTTTCAAGGGAACGATAACAAAAGTTACCCATTATTTCTTTTTAAAAAAATAACTGATGTTAATTCATTGAAAAATGTCGACATTTCATTGACAGATATCGTTTACTCATGCTGTATACAATTGGATTTAGGAATTGGTTTAATAGTTAAAGTAGTTTATTAAAAGAAAAACGATTACATAACGAAGTATTTGAAATTTCCAAGTAACAGTAGAAAGTTGTACAACAATCGAGTAGTTATCGAAACAAAACGTGATCAAATGAAGACTAATGTGTGAAAATTAGTTGTTCACTTGATGAATATGAGAAACCTGAAGCGTAAAGTAACATAATCAAAGATGGCTGCAAAATAATGATGGAACGAAGTACTGACACCTAATAAATAGAGTATGAAAAATTAATACTGTCGGGATTACAGTAAAATAACAGCTTTCACATGTTACTTTTGCACATAGAGTTCACTTGTGAAAAACCGATTTGATAACATGTTTACTGTGTACAGGTGATTGATTTGTGTCTTCTTAGAACCGAATCTTTTGACCATATTAATTTATCCGGAGATTCATTGTAACCAGAATTGACAAGATGATTCATTTTTAATTATGGAGCATTTTACGTTCTCATTTTAAAAACTATTCTGACTAATGGTCAGAACTGCGTTTGGACAGCTTTGTATGGTAGTCGTTACATGCTCCAAAAATAATATACTTGAAAGTGAATTACAAACAAGTCAGTATCATGGTGAAAAGCAGTTCTTTAAATTAAATGATTTTGGCTGAATATTTTAAATTAGCAGTTCTAAATTTTTATGTGAATTTACATCAGCTAACTTGTTATTAGCTGATAGAATCTTCTTTCATTACAAGACAGTCAATTAGCAAAAACGTAGAACTTAGTATGTACGTGCATCAGTTCAAGTTGCCATACCTCATTAGCACAGAGAGATCGAATCTTCAATTAAAATCCCATTGTGGTGGAGGTAGTAGAAGTATGAGCAGCAGTCGGAAAGATTAGAGCATGAAAACGTTATTCAAGTAGTATAACCTAGTGAAATAAACCTGAGAAGAGATAGATGAAAATCATGAGGAATACAGAAGATTTGAATTAAAGAGAACACAAAGAATGGATGCACCTGCACTATTGCAAACGGTTTTGAATCACATCACTCCAGGTGTCTAACCATCGGTGACTTTCATCTCGGGGAACCTAACCAGGTAGTCTACATCTACCAACATGACTCAGTCCACTTGTCAGTAACTTCATGGATTCCTGACATGTTTTGGTTTGGCCACCCCTAGCTTTCATCCAACCCATTCCTACACCACAAAACATAGCTCGACGAGGCAGTCGGTAGTTGGGCATTCGTAACTCATGTCCCAACCCCCTCAGCTGATGAAGTTTCAATACATCATCAATTGGTCTGTCATCCTTACCTAGTCCTCGTGTCCTAATGACAGCATTGCTCACTCGGCTGTCCTAGCATATACGATCAATGCTCCGTAGACATCTATGATCGAATACCAATAACCTACGAATGTCTTCTACTCTTAACGGCCATGTTTAACGACCATAAAGTAGGACGAAGCGAATTGCTGCACAGTACACTCGTCCTTTGGTTAGCGAACGGATATCTCTCCTGCCCCATAAGTGACGCAACATGGCAAAAGCCAATCGAGCCTTCTGCATCCGTGCTGAGATTTCGTCAGTTACCAGGCCATTAGCGCTGATGAAACCCCCGAGATGTGTGAAGTGGTCGACTCACTCGACTACTTCACTCCCTATCACTAGTTCCGGTGCAAATGCAACTTAATCTTGAAGCAACATTTGCATTTCGAAGGTGAAAACCGCATCCCGAACATGCTTGTATTGTTGTTCAGGGTATTCAGAAGACTTTACATTTTGTCAGCGTCTTCACCGAATAAAACTGCGTCATCAGCATATTCTCAGTCAATAAGCGAGCCTTCTGGTAGAAGATCCACCCCCGAAAAATCTGACGAGGATATTGTATGTCTTTGATAAAATTAAACAAGAATGGAGAAAGTCGACATCTCTGGCGGACACCACTTGAAGTAAAGAATTCCGATGACAGTTCGCCACAAGCTCTCGCTGGACCAGTGGTGTTCGAGTAGAGAGCTTGTATGAGGTTAACGTGCTTCTTCGGTACACCTTTTAATGATAGGCAATGCCACAGAACCTCACGATCCACAGAGTAACTGTTCCTGTAATATGTTCCTACAACAACAACTTATGCTAGACCTACATCAGCGCGACCCCGGGAAGCAGCAGCGGAACTTCCAGATACATGAAGCGCAAACCAAGTAAATTCTATATTTGCACAAGGTGAAATAAAGTCATTGATTTTTTTCTGATCCCGTACGCGCGTTTTGGAGACACACTACAGGTTAATAGCACGGGATTCCAGAGCTCTAGCTAATGAAGCCTGTTGTCCTACTCCGCACAGGGCTCGAACAATAAAAGCTCCAATATGTAATTTAGTACGGGGTTTCAGGAGAACATGAATGATGTTTCGTGAGCTCATACCGTTTGCTTCAGTTGCGCGAGGTAACAAACGATCGAAAGAAGGGTTGATCGAGGAGATAAGAGAGTTATTAAGAGGTGTAGAAAGGATCTGATTGTGGCTTCGAGTGCTTTTATGGGTATGAGGGCGGATGTTACTTCCCGGCCACCCACACCGTGGAAGGGTACTTCTTGAGGAGTCTAAGAAGGAAATCGGATTGGCGTTGGTCAGAGCGACCTGTGAGCATGACCTCAAAGCCCAAGGGACAACTGACTGAGGCCGATTAGGCACGACCTGTTCAAGCGAATTTTTTAAAGTTCTAGCTTCGCACTTCAGGTGGCCTTACCGCCGGAGACGGAAATTGGTAGGGTAAGTTTTGGTTAACATTTTTATGGTCGACTTTGTCTAACCCCTTCCTTTCTTGTGAGAAGGCATTATCGCTGCAGATGCTGGTTTTTTGAGGGAAACACCTTACTACTGCCACAACCCCCTACAGTGAACAGTATGACTTCATCCTCAGACCTTGAGTTGCTGCTTATGGTCTCACCGTTCTTCAGTCGACCTACCTTATATGTTAGAACCTACAGAAATATATGTTCCAGCCAAAATAGCTCGTTTGGGTCATCACAATATGGAAGCCTGACCACCATATCAAGGTAGCAGCTACGGTCGAGTTATTTCATTATACTGGTTTATTATCATTTTAGTGATCATAAATACATTGATTAAATTGGCTTGCATAAATTCTTTTCATCAACAGGTAACTATTTTTGTGATTTGTACAGTTTTTATCATTCGTATCTCGTAATTAATGATTCGGTTGCAAAATTGCGTTTAGAGTTTAAACGATTTTTAACAGATCTATGTTTAAATTTTGTCAGGCGATGATGAATAGCTAGCTACATGGGTTGGTTTTACTACTGAACTATGAAATCAGTACATGAGATTGATTTCATCTGAGTTCTCAAGTTAGCATGTATTTTCGAATGAAATATATCTTGTTTAATTTAATGAATGCTGCTGTAATTACGATTGCCACTGAAATTCACGCAAACTGTAATATCTTAATGTTAAAAATGTTGCTATTTTCTAGAACAAATCTTTTTTTAGTTACCATATTCAAATATTATTTTGCCCCATTTTATTATGATTCAATTTTTTATTAATCAAGATTAATACATTTATTAAAAATATGAAGGACGCAATCACTAAGTTGATTTTATATTTCAAATTCATATTCTTTCTGCTGATAGTCTATAAAGATTCTTAGTTAATAGTTTTCACTTAATTTACTTTAACTTACAGAATCAAAAATTGTTGGTTGCTTTAATTCACTCTAATTAAATGACTTGTCTAAAAAACCAAATAATCAACAATCATTTAAATGAATTGTCTTTAAATTATCAAATTTAAGGGTTTCATTCCTACACAGACATATTTCAATATTTGTTCAATTATTTTCATTATATTTCATACACTTTGAATTGTTAAACTAATGTAACTAATAAGGCTGAATAATATTAAATTATGAAGTGGTTATTTGATTAATAGTAAAAATAAATTTATCTTTTTACATTATACTACTATTTTCACTTCATGAACTATAGTTTCATAGTCACTTGTATTGGGGATGTTAGATCCCCAGAACTCGCTTGATAAATGCCTCACTTTGGATTTGACGTTTGCGAGCATGGGCTGATCAGTTGACCTTGAGATTTCATTTCCCACCAGGAAAATCCTTGGCTGTGATTGGCTGCTGTGTATTTTAGTGTGCTATTTTCTTAACTGTCCCAAGGACGTTTCTGATGTATAAATAATCGAGAGTTGTGTGCCTGATTGTATTGTGATTGCTGGGTGTTTGCAGAATATACTTTCTACGCTTACAAAGACTTCTATCTTCAGCTTGGGATTCAAGGTAGCCTATCCCGACGCTGGTAATTGTCTCGTTCACGTTTATCGACTAAGGTGAACTCGTAATAGCTTCAAGCGTACCTAGTGACGAACGTAACAACTTGTAATAATAAGATGTAGTTGTTGCATGATAACTCCTTTACTCAATGGTTAAAAGCGATAGATCATAAAATAAAATTTTTTTACAATATATTATTAAGTTTATTTTTTCGATTTTACGAATCATTGAAAATGTGTGATATATTTGACAAGTGTTAAATTTATTAACCTTTGAACTCGATTGGTGATATTATTTTTGAACAAAACTCCTTAAGAAGAAGGTGAACTGATCATATATGATATTTGCACTAAACAGTATGAAATCCACCTTATCTTGTTAAAACAAAACTCATCAAATTAAAAATTTATTCAATATCTAATTTGATTTTCACGAAACTAGTTTTAAACTTTTCCTAAACGTGTGATAATATTCGCATACGAAAACAGTGGAGTTTACATGAAATGTTTCATACATATAAAACTACATACTGTTCATCTTTCTATAAGGCATTAATGTCACTTGATTGATTCAAATTATATCATCCTTTTTTGGTTGAAGAAAGCTTGATAATTTGATTGATTGAGTGTTTTTTTTATTGAAATTAGATGCAAGGTTTATAGTTGTTTCTATTGAACATCTAATGAGTAGTATCTCGTGACAGAGACAGAAATGTCATTTAGTCAAACTTGAGTTCTTTTTTTTGTAAAATTTGTAGATTAATACTAGATAAGCTTGAGATCCACAATTGTTTTTATGTTGATATTGTGGACTATTGGTGCGTACCATTTACATCATCGATCTACTTTCATGTTTAGTCTAGTGTACACTATAGTGTACTATATTTTTTTCGTAATTATTCACGAGAATACTGGTAAAGTTCAAGTTATGCTTGAAGGTATTGGTGTCTTCTATAGAATCTATATCTGACTATCTGATTTATTGGATTCAGGAAGTCAGTAATTTAAATCTTTTATGATTGCGCTTAAAAACATGAAGTCATTTAGGCAGAGTTGATTACTGAAGATTACTTTTATTTAGTATTTAATTTTAACAACTTGATAATATATTTATGTTATCACGAATAATTCTATCGGTGGATAGGGGTTACACAGACTAGTTAGAAACTGGAATATAATTAACACAACTCTGATGGAAGTAAATCAAAATTCATACATAAATTCCTCTTCTTCAGAATAGTCTATGATCTAAAGTTTAAATCTGTTACTGAGACATACTTGTAATACTTGGAAACGCTATTTGACAGAGTAAAAAAATTAAGTTTCCTTAGGAAATCATATTAGCCAATTAATTTACAACACATGTATTTTTAAAAATAGTCGGTTAGAAACAGACATGGTTATGTAAGTTGTGACCTTTGATGGTTAAGTGGATGATTCACTTTCTGATTACAGATTATATACAGTTTATATCTGACTTGTTATGTTAGCTTGAAACATTATGTATCATCTATTCGCTTCGTACGATCAGTATAATGTTTTCGATGAAATGCTTGACAAAGTTGACTGGTACGGAAATGTTTTTTTTAAAAAAACTGACTTGATTCTCCTGATGGTAATAATTTATATCTATTTGTAAATATTTAATTTCACCTTTTTTTCAAAGATCATAATTCGTCTGGAACATTATGGAGAAACTCCAGTTGTCCGTTGCTTGAGTCATATATATCATCCAAATATTGAAGATTATGATATTGGTGGAGCTGTTTGCCTTAATTTACTGCATAATTGGACGATGTAAGTTTTGAATATCGAGTAAGACTCTTACTCTTAAATGGTTTCGTTCGAGCACAAATCAACTGTTAAGTTACTTCTATAACTGATCTGTTTCTTTAGTGGCGTAACTCCATGTTTATGAGGTTGAAAGTGTGATAGAGCCACATTTTAATTGTTACACAAGTTCTTTCGGAGTTATTTGTGAAGTTCCTTTGGATGAAACAAAATATATAAATATAAACATATACATCTTTTCCAATAAAGGCAAATACATGATAAAAACAGTTCTGTTTTGAAAAAATAACGAAAAAAAAATAATCACTGCATATTTTAAATTTTTTTTAATTAAGCATCCTTGGCATTTAAAGTAATCATGAATGATTCTTTTGTTTTTCATTGTATCTTCTTTGTTTTTTGTCTTTAAATTAGTGAAATGGGCTTGAAATCTATCATTGATGGTTTGTTATTTCTATTCTATGAACCAAACGAGCAAGATCCAATTAATGAGCGTTTTATTATACCATCTGGATTGAGTTTTCAACAAGCTGTTATTGAATCGTTACAAGGAGGCAGTTATTCACATTATTCTGGATTGCCAAACAAAGCTTGGTGTATATGGTATGAGAAAAATAAAACCATGGAACAACACAATTCCATTAAAATCAATGAGAAAATGCATCAATCACAAACATATATAAAACAAAACTATAATCAATATCTTGGATATGATGTTCATAACGTTACGATTAATCAGCATCAACACCAAAATAATGATGAACAACAATATGACTGTGAAAATTCTGGTAGTCCAAATGAGAGTTCATCTGTTACATCAGATAAACAAGTATGAAAATCGTTGTTAATTTCATTCTGTTCTAATTTTCAATAGTTAATAAAAACATATTTAACTTGATCTTTTACAGAAATACGAAGTTATGCAAGAATTAATCAACCAATGATACTCACGTTTACTGCATTTGAATGAGCCTGCTAAATTTGGAAAAATTAACTAAATTAAAGCCAATTTTCATTAAATGTCACGGATCAATTTCATTTATATTGATGACGTTGTTTAAATGTTGTTCAATTGATTTCCTTTATACTTTATTTTAAAATAAACTAGAAAATAGTCATAGTCATGATACTTTCTGTGTCTGTCTCTCTCTCTCTCACACACACTCTGATGACATGTTTCAACACTGTGATCCAGTGATATTATGTTGTGATGAATCTGCTAGATTTAAAAGTATTTCCCTTTGCATTTTTTTTCAGCGATTTAAAGTGAAATAAATACATATCAAATTTAAGTAATATTTTCAAGAAAATAACAATCGGCTGAGGCAATCAGTTTGATTGATTTATGCGTGTATGGACTTTCTACACAATTGATCAGTTTATAAATAATCAAGTTACCACATGTTAGGAACATTGGTTATCATTTGAATTTGCAATCAACAAAAAGAAGTGTCGGTTAAGTGCAGAATATATATATATATATATATATATATATATATATATATATATATATGTATATATCATACTTCACCTCCAGTTAGGAATGATTTACGTTACAAAAGTTGCGTAGAACAACGTTACAAAGTCAAATGAATTAATCCGTTAGAGTTGTAAATTTCAATTTCTTTTGAAACTACACAAACATTTATGTGATCGACTATGTATGACCATATATATACATATATACAAATAACAAATCATGTAGAGCAGCATCGCAATAGGTAATCTTAATGTCGCATATCATCTTCTGAAGAACTTAAAAGATACTGTTGAAACCTATCTATCAACTTTATTTTTAAGCCATTGAAATACTGTTTAGTAGTGTATAAAGTCATTCGTTCTGTTAGCCACACAGAATGGAAATCACTAGCGTAAAATTAGTCCAGTTTAACCTTTTAAAATTGTTCATTTCTGTTTTGAAATTTTACTTGTTTGTTAATGAATTCGTGTGGTTTTAAATGCACTGGAAATATCATTTTTCAGTACAATACTTTACATCCTAACTCTAGTCGAACCTCATAAGTACAATTATGATGAATCTTTTTCAAATTATGTTTATATATACAGTCGAAATATAATCTGTTAATCATATCATTTTTTTTGTATTTTCTTTATCAGCCCTACCTTTGTCTCTGTTCATATTTTCTTACTGAATAAATATCACCGCAGTTATTATTAATGAACAATAGTGTTGAGTTTAGTCAGTAAACAGCAAACTCAAATTGTTACACGATGTTGTAAAGTTCACGTTATCAATTTTTGTATAAATAGTTATGAATATTTGCAAAATCGACTTTAGTGTTAATTTAAAGATAAAACTAGAATTTTCTAAATCATTTTTTAGAGGATGTTATAGTTTAAGTTCCAATACCTTATGTTATATAGTCAGTCTATTTTGGTCATAGTTCTTTCTGTTCAGAATATCTTACATTCAGTGAGACTGTATTCACATAAGTATCAAGCATGTTATATTATTTAATTTTTTTTTTAAATAAAGTATTATCTAAGGTCATTTATCAAATTATTTATCTAATGAAGTGAATGACAGTCAATAAATAAAATTACATGTAAACATCATCAACATATTAGTATGAATTATTTGTTTATCAAGAATAAATCAATTGAATGTCTTTTGTTTTTTGTCAAGGTTAACAATATGGAGGCTACTACAACAGTTGTTCATCTATTTAGATTGATCAATTTTAATATACGGAAAAATGTTCGGAAAATATAACTTTATTGACTGACACCGGTTATACTGGTGTTTTATTTGTAAAAAACTAAACTATTTATACCATACGATAGAGAATAATTATAATGTCGTAACTATCCAGTAGTCATTAGTCACTGAAATGATTATATGTAAGTGATGATATTAGCTGAGTATTCTGGAATTGTGTATGATTGTCAATATAAAATCGCATTAAACTATTTATTGAGGCTCAATTTGTATGATAATTTATTCTAAATTTTCAAACATCAACTTGTTCCAATTGATGTTCGTCGCTAAGGATTTTAGTTTAGGGAATATTAATGAGGAATTTGAAAAAAAAGAATGAAATAACTTGTTTAGTCGACATTAATTCTGATGATAAATTTTGAGTTCTTTTTTATTTTTCTGTTACTGATGGAATCGGTGTCCTTCAAAGTTACAAGTTGAATGTAATTTCAATGGTAAATAGTAGTGGAATTTATGAAGAGAAATCCTGCCTAGCAGGTATTCCGTGGCAGGATAATCTTGCATATTAGTGTTAATGAATCCCATAAATTGTGATTTACTACATTATAACTACCCTAGCATCTCTATGTGTAATGAATGCTGTCACAATTAAAAAAAGTGAGTACTATAGTTCAGCCATAGTATGAAGGTCAACACTGGGATATAGCTTTGTCCAACCATCTATATTGGTAAAACATTTTTATATCTTAAAATTTTTTTAGAAACATTTAAAACACACTCTCAGTGTATTTTTCTTGTTTATAGAACTGTTTTACTGATGTCTATGAAGGTTTCCATTTACTTTGATGTTGAATTTATATTGTAATATTTATGTTACTTCAGATTATTATTGAATAGTAGAATGTAATGTCACTTAATTCAGTAGTACAACTTGTGATGAGTGATTTTTTTAAATACTGTGACAATGAAGTTGATCATTTTCAATTATTCCAAACAAGTAACATTTGATAACAGACCACAACTATAGTTTTGAATATTTCAATGTCAAAAAGTAATTTGACTCAATGGATACAATTTTTAGACTGATTAAAAAAGTGTTCTGTACTATTTTTACTGATTTATTTCTTCAGAAAGTAATTAATTCGCAATGATAGTAAGTTGTCATAATTATTTGTTTACGTTCTTCTTTTTGTAATTCAATTATTTATTTATACAATATAAATATATTAGTATTTTTGTAGGTTTCATTGTGTAGCAGTTATTGCAACAGAATAATAACAATGAGAACGTTATCAAGTTTAATTGGTAAAACAATCTCTTGTTGTTATACTCGTCTCTAGATATGCTTAGACCTATTATGGGTTCACCTTAGTCGAATAACGAGAACAAAACAATGGACCAGCGTTCAGGTAGGCTACTGTAATCCGATTGTCCCGATTGCGCCAGCAAGAAGTCTTGATGTAGTGTAGAAATTGTATTCTACAAACACCCAGCCAGCACACAAATCGCGCCATCGAGACGTCCTTGGGACAGTCACAAAAATAGCACACTAAAATGAGACAGTAACCAATCACAGCCAAGGATTTTCCCGGTGGGAAATGTGATCCCAAGGCCAACTAATCGGCCAATGAAATGAATCCAAAATAAAGAAATTGATAAAGCGAGTTCTGGGGATCTAACATCCCCAACACTTATCTTGAATAAAGTTTAGTATTTTGATTGTTTATAGACGTATATAAGTAAAGCTTAAAATTTTCGGAGATTTTTGTAATGTTCGTTAATGTTAAGAAAGCTTCAGAAAGTCTGTAGAGTGAGGAAGATTTATACTAATTACTTGAAATTAAAAGCTATTGTTATATGAATGTCAGTGGGCAAAATTTCATTTCATGGTGGTGCTTTGAAAGAAGTAGATGTATAACTGACTCTCCGCACACAGGATTTACAAGTTTCTGTGAACTACCTTAAAATATTGCTCACTGTTACACCATAATATTGCTATAACAATCCATTTGATCAGCAAATGTATGAGATTATTAGGATAATCAAAGTGATAAATTTCTGACAGAACCTATTTTCTAATCACAACCAAATATATTTCAAAGTACAGAACCATTGATAAGTTGAGTGAAGAATATTGTATAGTATCAAATGCATTATTTTAAAGTGTAAAATAATTTAATTACACAACAGAAAAATTACTTATATGCGATAAAAAGAAAGATTATAAAAATAGACAAAGATCCTTTTTATTTCACATCTCAGTATGTTATTTTGATTTATTAGTCTGTATGAAAAATATTTTTCATAACTTTTATTTTCCTATGTGCATATTTTCGGTTCAATTATGATAGTTTCTGAATTTTCCTACTGTTTTGACATTTCATAAATGTTTAGGGCTCAGTCGATGCCATAGTAAAACATAAAAACTTTTCAATGCCATAAGATGTTAATAGTTCTCCAAATGACGGAAGTTTGTGGAGCAAACAGTTGTCAGTTGAACTTCATTCCCAAAATCATTTAAGTTATCACAAAATATTAATTGACATTTGTTGGTTGAACGTAGTCTTAGAAAACTTGAAATTTAGGTTTGATGCTAGTTGCCATTCTTCAGAAAAGCGTATCGATAATATTGACAGAGCTGGTGTCTTTTCTGTGGTGTTCATTTATGCATTACTGAATTAAGTAGTGTGTTACATTGCCACCAAGCTATTCGGATTATGACTGTTTTTGTATAAGACTGAAATGATTGTTCATTTCGCAGCTTGAATGGTAGAATTCAAATACTAAGGAGCAGATAAACATAGCATCTGTTGTTACGTAGTGATCTGTGTGTTAGTTAACAACTAGTGGCTAACTGATAGAAATCTTTCAATAAGTTCATTGTAAGCTTATGATTTATCGTTGATGTAACCAATGACTTTATAAACTAAACTTTTAACAAACCAATTAACCTCACAAAATAAATAGCTGAATACTGGAAAAAAAGTATGAATTATTTGTAATACGTAAAGATTTTAAAAAAAAACAGAATATATACCTTATAATTCAAGAAACACTCATTCAACAACAACGTAAAACTTCGTACGTAAGTACATCAGGTCAAGTAGCCATAACACATTATCATAGAGAGATTGAATTTTCAATTCATATCCGATTGTGGAAGAGGTAGTAGAAGTATGAGCAGTAGTCGGAAAGATTAGGGTTAGAGGATGAGAAGTTCAGAAGGTTAGGATTTGTGAGAACACAATGAATGAATGCACCTGCGCCATTGCAAATGATTTTGAGCCATGTCATTCAAGATCTCTAACCATCGGTTACTATCGTCTCGTGGACATCAACCAGGTGGCCTACATCTACCAACATGACTCAGTCCACTAGTCAGTAACTTCATGGATTTGTGCCATGTTTTGGTCTGGCCGCCCCTAACTTTCTTCCAACCTACTGCTACACCACAAAACATTGCTCTTCAAGGCAGTCGGTGGTCGTGCATTCGGAAAACATGTCTCAACCACCTCAAATGATGGAGTTTCATTACTTCATCTATTGATCTGCCATCCTTACCTAGTACTCGTTTCCTAACTATAGCATTGCTTAGTCAGTTGTCCCTGGGTATATGAGCACTGCTTCGAAGACATCTATAATCGAATACTAATAACCTACGAATATCTTCTACTCTTACTGGCCATGTTTCGCATCCATATAGGAGAACGAACGCACAGTACACGCGTCTTTTGGTTAGCAAATGGATATCTCGCCTATGCCATAAGTGATGCAGGTTAGCAAAAGCCAATTGAGCTTTCTTTATCTGCTCTGAGATTAGGTTAGTCAGCAGGCCATCAGCACTGATTGAAGTACTGAGATAAACTAAGTGCTCAACACGCTGAATCACTTCACTTCAGGTGCCGATGCAAGACAATCCTGAAGCAACATTTTGCATTTCAGGGAGGGGGGAATGGCATCTCGAAAACACTTGCATTGTTGATTAGCTTTGTCAGTAGACTCTGCATTTTGTCACCGTCTTCACTAAACAAAACTAAATCATCGGCACATTCTAAATCAACAAGTGAATCTCCTGGAAGAAGTTCAGTTCTTGAAAAATCAGAGGAGGAAAGTGTTATCTCTGAGAGCATGTCAGTGATAAGGTTGAATAAGAATGGGGAAAGTGTATAACCCTGAAGAACACCACTTGTAGTAATCAGTCCTGATGATAGTTCGGCATAAGCTCCCATTCAACCAGCAGTGTTCCAGTAGGGAATCTGTATAAGGTTAATATAGTTCTCTGGTACTCCTTTCAGTGAAAAACACCACAATCAACAAAGTCAAATGCTGATGAGTGCCGTACTAAGACGAAACGGCCATCCAATGTTTCCAGAATTCTAACAACAATGAATTATTCAAGATTTTTATAATTCTCCCAATGCAAAAATTAATTAACACGTTCGAACCAAAAACTTCACTTACACATATAGAACTAACCGTTCGAATACAAAACGTATGTAGTTAATAGTTCAGTAAAAGTATATTTTGTTCGTTATCAAATCACTTTAACACTGGTTCTTGTTAGTATAACTTTTCTCAGTTCACTGTCTGTGAAATGAGGTATGAATAATTTAGAATAGAATACAAGTATTGGGGGAATTCATTGTAGAAACAAATTGCAACGTAATGCTGATTGGAATGAAACAAATATACAATAATATTTACGTTCCAATATCTGTCTAGTTAAAGTCAAACCGTTGTGTAAGCTATCTTCATACTGAATGAAATTTACAAGGCTTCTGTGAAAAGAACTACTTCTTTGTCATGTTTACAAAACACTAAATTAAACAAATGTTTATTGATAAGACACTTACCTTGAAAAAAGTGTTTTATCATTCAGTAGATTTTAATGAAAACTCTAATCACATGTGTACATGTGACTGTTTGGCTTCACGAATTCAAATGGATATTATTGTGAATACATATATTTGCCGCTGGACTCATTTTTAGCATACCTATTATTATGAGTAATCGTAATGTTGATTGAGAAGTTAGGTATTTCTGACAACTAAATGAGTTGTTTGTTATATTACGCATTTGTTATGTGCTAAAAATTTGCCTCTGTCAATCATTGCCTATTAACAATTATCAAGAACTAGATAAACTTAAATTACAATATATTCAAATGATTTAATTTTTCAGTCCAATTTACGTATTCAGAAATCGAAAATTTAGGATTTTTTTTAGAGAATATGTTTTCATATTTATGATATTGAAACTGATGTAGCCAATTCTTATCTTAATTTATAATTCGAGTATATTTAGTTGTCTTGGTGATTTCAACTTTGAAGCTTTCATCATTCTTGATCATTATCACCTAGTTGAAACAAAAAATCACATAAAATTTTACTTGCAACAACAATCAAGGTTCCATAGCTAAACCAATCAGCTTATAAAAAATACCGAATCTCTGAAGAAGTAATTTTTTGAATAATACAAGGACACCAAGCATAGTTGAAAGAAATGGACTGATTTATTTAGTGGATTCTCATCAGCTGCTTGCAACCTGAAAGTAAAGGTTATAATTATTTATGAGCACCATACATACTTCAAAAGAATAACAATAACAGTCATAAAAGAAATATAAAGTGGATAAATATGTAAGTTTTAATGACTATGAAAAGTCCAGAATAGAAATTATAAAGCACATGGAAACACGTTGATAGATGATCACTATTGAAACCAGTGTTTTTCATATAAATAGTCAATCAATGAAAGCATTTAAATTTCTACAAAATCAGCTTTTTCTCCTTATTAGTTGATAATCAGGAGTTCAGATTTATAAATACTTCAACAAATTTCACTAATATCACTAATCTGTCATTGCTAGGTAACCATTAGAAACCTGGAAGCACTGGACGATCGTTTCGTCCCAGTATGGGAATCATCAGCATTGTGCATTCAGGACACTCGCTCGCTGGAAACGATTCATGATTTCAATGAAAATCAGTCATCTCTATAACCTTATAATGAAACTCATAAAAATGTCTTTCCTGGTGACTTTTCACGAAGACTATTGGTGAGGTTACGCAATACCTTGGATTGATTAAAGTGAGGCATTAAAACCTTTGGATGCCTATCCAATGTTCCAGAGGTTAATCGTTCGCACGCGGGACCGAAGGTCCTGAGTTAGATTCCCGCGAATGAAGGTCGTGCTTGCGCACTGCTGATGAGTTACATACTAGGATGAAACGACTGCTCAGTGCTTCCAGGTTCCTGATACCGTTCTAACAATGATCAGTGCATGATTTCAATGTTACCCAACAGTTTTCATAACCCTATAGTGAAAAACACCAGTAAATAACAGATTTTCTTCTATTTGATTGCATCATTTTCAAACTAACTATAATCTGTAAAATATATCCTTCAAAATCATTTGAAACCTTATACACTAATTTCTAATTAAAAATATAGAAAACCATAAATTCATCAGGATATTGTCTAGAATGGTTCTTAAATTTAACTACATGATGTTGTGTACAGAATATTGAGATAAATATCATGAGTCAAATTTCAGATGCACATTTTATAAAAAAAATGATTTATTTCTACGGTATAGAATAGTATGTCAGTTACGTAGAACATCATACTACATATATACTTTCGGGGTAATCACACTTCTCAGTAGCACAGGTGAAGGGAAATTCAAAGAGCGATAAAAAAGTTAGGAGGTACAGGATTTTGAAATGAATGAAAGGACTATATTAGAGCTATAGTAACAGATTTCAGTTGATTTTAAATGATATTTCCGACTACTGATAGTCAACACCTAAACTTTTCCTAAATAAGTTAGAGTGGAACTCTAATATACTATTCACTAGTCGAGTTTCTGATCTGACCTACTGAATACTGGCTACATTGTTATACAGACAAAGATGATTTACAAATCATGAATTCTTACCTAGTAATCTTGACATAATTAATTCGGATAATTTGGGCAATGAAAAAATTCACTTTTATTTTCAAAACCATATGTATGATTCAGTTAATAATCAAAATATGTTATGTTGATTGATCTTTCTGGTTTAGTAAATTTTCTAGTGAACTTCTTCGTTGTATCGGATAGTCTTCTCATGTTTCCTACTCTTGGATCTTCTTCCACTATCACTGCTAGATCTTCCACATATATATGTTTACCAGCTTTGATGCTCTTCTTCACTTGCTCGTTTACAATTATGTATTCATCTTAAGCCTTAGCTTTCTCTGTCTGATTCGAATGTTATTGGCTGCTTCTTTCCTGTTCTTTCTTGCTTGAATCTTATCCGAAGTATCAGCAGAAATCCATTCTTTTTGATGGTGCTTCTTGTGACCCGAAACCTCGTGACGTGTAGAAGTTGTGGTTTCTTTGATCCTTTTTTAGTTATTGCCCATGGTAGTTTCCATTTCATTGGGTAGATCACTAAAGGCTATGAACTCGTCGCTAAGAGCTATCATGAATTCGTTATGTTTGCAGGTATTCCGAAGAAGGGCCGTAATAAATTATTGTGATGGTGTCCACCCTGTTTTCCAGTGCTTCTTGAGTTTTAGCTTCGTTTCGGCTACCAGCAAGTGTTGATCTGTGGCTTTATCAGCTCCTCTCTTGGTTCTCACGTCCTCTATTGTCCTTCGCAAATTTTTGTTGATACAGATATGGTCGAGTTTGATCCAGTGAAATCCATGTAGCTTTGTGTATGCGTTTGTGCTGGAATATTGTTTTGCTGGTGACCATTTTTTTGAAGGCACATAGGTTTGCAAATCACTCACCATTTTCGTTCTTTTCTCCCACTGCATGTCGTCCCATGATCTTTTCATATCCAATGTTGTCTATGTCTAACCTGGCTTTAGGCCTTTAATCAGAGTAATCAAGTCCTTTCCCGAGCATTTCTCTACGTTTGACTGTGGCCTCTTATAAAATTGGTCTTTATCTTCCTCACTGTTATTGTTTCTGGGCGCATAGCACTGAATGGTAATAATCCCTAATCCCCCTTTTTCTTTTCTAGAAAGATGCTTTGATGATCCTTGATCCATGAGATTCCCATCCTATGTGTTTTTGGGCTTTTTAGGACGGCATCAGTGCAACTCCTTGTGCATGTGAGGCATTACTCCTTATTCATGATTGAATTACAGTAGCATCTCCCTTGAAGCTAGTTTTTTTTTGTTCAACTTGAGTCCCATTTGTTTCACCTATTCCAAGCACCAACAAGTTGTATGTTTGCATGTCCTGAGTAAATTCAATAGTTCTCCCGGTCTCTGACCTTGTGCGAACATAGAATGTACCTTTACTAATTGTTGCTCTGGTTATCAGAAGGGGTATCGGCTTCGTGATTTCCTTAGAAACTCGGCTTTCATCATGAGGTGTCATAACTCTTCTAAATGAAGACCTTCCAATTCTCTGAACAGAATTTAAACGGTTTATATCATTTGTTCTGGTTAGCATTTTTCGGCGAGTTTGTTTTGTACGAAACGGTGTCGCTAACCGAATCCCCGATTCTCCTCCCTTACTCGTGTTTGGGACTAGCAGGAACCTTAGAAGGGCTCCAGGCGGAATTATATATGAACTAAAGGATGTAGAAAGTTTAGATTTCTTAATCTTTTTAATTACTTTGTACAATAGATTTCCATAAACTAATCAGATTCTAGAAAGCTGTATGAATATGCCGTTTATAACACTGAACTGTAGATCATAGTTCAAACACATAAAGTTATACTGTTCATGGTTTCGTTTTGAATGTACTTCACGAAGTCGAAAAAATTTTGATGTTTAGTATAAATATTAGTGGTGTTTTAATCTTTAAAAGCTTCGTATTCAAGTAATTTGAATAATAGGAAAGTTTTTTCCCAAAAATCACCTGAACCACAAATCCAATTCATTATCTGAGAACAAGTCAATCTTTGTCATATACGACGTCATTAACTTGTTTCAGTGATATAGAATCTCTAAAAATTATCATTATAGCAGTCAATAAGAGGTTATGGAGATTATCGAATTTCATTCATTCATTTCATTCTCGTTAGAACTTCTGGCATTTCCTCTTGAAACTTGTCACTAGTGAGTACATGAAGAGTTCCATACTAGAATGAAGCGACCGTCCAGTACTTCCAGGTTTTCAATGATGGCCTAACTTAGGTCGGTCATTGTAAGATATTTGAATAACTTTTCAACAAAATCGTATTTAACCAAAGACTTTTAGTATATTTGTAGTTAATCTCCATTACCTAATGTACATATAGCCATTAATCTTTTTTTTTTAATTTATTATTTTGTTATTCGTCAATGTTCATCAAGGACTAGAATATTCTAGAATATATACATTTACGAAAAGTATATGCACATATCTCGTAACTTCACCAATTCAGCTTGGTTTCCCCAATGAATCATTATTACAAAATACAAACAAACATTAGATAATCGTTATTTTAGACAAAATATTTCAATCCTTCCCCATAAAGAGTATATACCTTTCATAAAAATTCCTTTTTTGGAGAATTAAACTAACACAATTTACTTGAACAACACTTAATTCACTATTATCTTAACATCTTTAAAAACTCTAGTAACTCCTACTACTATTTATAAAAATGTCATCAAAGAAAGCGATAAATTCTTTTATTTTTTAAACAGTGTATTCATGACATTTTTTTTAAGATTACATACCATGAAAATAATTCAAATAACAAGAAAATTCTTTTGGAACTTTTTCTTAATGTTAATTTAATAAACAATTATTAATTCCTAACTCTTGTCAGCTATGAATGTTAGAAAAATAATTTTATACCATAGAAGATGTATCATTTTATCATCAATTAAGTATATAGTTTTTATGAGGTCGTTCGTTGATACACATGTTCATTTGTGTACTCAGTTGGGAAAATGTCCAGAATAGAAGATTTTGTCTATTAAGTCATCTTAAAGTATTCATTTATTAAAATGATTTTTACGTCAATTATTCAGACAAAATGAAACAGTTGAAATAACATCCACCGCAATACTTTATTATCTCTTTATATAGAAAAAAATTGTCTCGTTTTATTAGTCAAAGCAGATGGGGATAAGTAATCATATGATTAGTCTTTTCTAAAGAATAATCTAACCACAGTTTAATCTTTTTCTTGATTGTTATCAGTATCATTGAAACATTTTAATCTCAAGGTAAATTGTAAATTGATTTGTAACTTAAATCACTTTTTAACAAAACAAACATATGAAACGGTAAAAAATTTCTCAAATATTTTTGTCATTTTTCTTCGAAATCCCCTAAGAAACAAATCAATTGAATAAACAAACTTTTTCATGAGTCTACTAGTTGTTAATTTAGTTTATAAATAATCTTAAGTTGATTATGATACTAGGCATGTTCAAATATACTGTATTAAACCTCGATTTCTGCATTACCTCCTACTCCACTCCACTGTCACGTTCATTTCTTTCTTATTGTCGAATACCCATTCAACTGTACAGCATAATCGAAGGTGATATTAAGTTTGTTTAGGTGAAATTTTGTAATATCTAAAAATTATACAATACATTTACCATTTTCCTTGGAAATATTTTATCATAGATTCACATCAGACTTTTGTAATTTATAACAATTTAGTTAAAAAAAAAATTAAAACACTATCTATTCTATGCTTGGAATGCATTTTTAATTATCAATAATCAGTAAAACAATTTAGATTATTATTTTGATTTATATTCGAACAGAAAATAACACCACTGCAAGGTCATCACAACAAAACAGACACTACGCCATCATCTCTTATTGCCTCTGTCAATTCATTATCAACTTTAACAGTACAGGAAGAAGAAGAAGAAGAAGACGAAAACGACGAAGAAGCAGAACAAATTTTTCACTCATATTTAAATAGAAACGAAGAGATGAATACAAAGAAGAAGATAACAAACAACAATCGATCTGTGCTTAATGATGTTCCTTTGTTTACTATAAATTTGAAAGAAATTACAATTATATGGACAAATATAGAGAAACCAATAAACATTACTTATTATTTTATGGAAACATGTAATCATGCATGGAATAATTATTTTGAACATAAATACTATGGTCATTTAAACATTGGATTATCTGATATTTTTACTACACACTTATACCAAAAATCCATCTGTCAATCTATCAATTTTATAGATGAATATTTGATGAAAACACAAATCGATTACAATAAAACTCCTATAGACTTCAATAATTGTAATAATCTGATTAATTCTATTATTGATCAAAATATGATTAATAATATAGGGACAATGTATTTACAAAATTGTAATTCAATGAAATGGATGCTTTATACAACAAGATGGCCTTCTTTTCTTGTTCCAGGTAGAATGTTGACTGAAAATTTCTTAAAACCGAATTGGGCATCACCGTTTCGACGTGCTTCGACCAAACAATTATTCGAAGATATAAACCGTTATATACTGGGTGTTGAATGGGCTCATTCAAGTCAAATATTCATAATCGATCCTTTGGTACGTTATAATAGTTTTTTTAAATATAGTGACAAAATATCACTATTGAAATAAATGAAATAGGCTACATTTATGATCAAAAACCAGTAATCTACGAATATCTTCTACTCTGACTGGACATGTTTTACAGCCATAAAGTAGGACGGAGCGAACTGCTGCGCAGTACACTCGACCTTTGTTTAGTGTACGGATATTGGCAAAAGCCAATCGAGCCTTCTGTAGCCGTGCTGGGATTTCGTCATACACCAGGCCATCACAACTGATGAGACTCACGAGTTGAGTGAGGCGATCCACACGCTCAACTACTTCACTCCCTATTGCTAATGCAGGTGCCTATGCAAACCAATCTTGAAGCAACATTTTGCATTTCGAGGGGGAAAACCGCATCCCGAACATGCTTGCATTGTTGCTTAGGACAGTCAGATGACTCTGCATTTTGTCAGTGTCTTCACCAAGTAGGACTATGTCATCGGCATATTCTAAGTCAGCAAGCGTGACTCCTGGTAGAAAATCGATTCATGAAAAGTCAGACGGGGATAAGGTTATATCTAGCAGCATGTTTATGACAAAATTAAACAAGAACGGAGGAAGTGGACATCCCTGGCGGACACCACTTGAAGTAAATAATTCTGATGACAGTTCGCCACAAGCTCTCACCCGACCCGTAGTTTTAGAGTAGAGAGCTTGTATAAGGTTATTGTACTTCTTTGGTACACCTTTCAATGACAGACACTGCCACAGAACCTCACGATCCACTGAGTCAAATGCCGCTTTAAGGTCTAGGAAAACAACTATTGTAGGACGCCTAAATGTGTGTCTATGTTCCAGGACCTGTCTGAGTGTGAAGACGTGGTCTATACAGCCACGTCCAGGTCGAAAACCAGCCTGGCTTTCTCTAGTGTGCTCTTCACGAGCTTTCTTTAAGCGTCGGAGTATTATTTAGGCCAATATTCTCGATTGTATATTAGTTAGGCTGATTCCTCCGTGAGTGTCACAGGAAGAATTTTGTCCTTTCTTGAGGACTGGGACAAACAACGATTCAGACCAGTCAGATGGGATTACGTCTAGTCCCCAAATTATAACTAAGATCTCAGCCAATCTAACTGTTAAAACTGGAACGCCATTCTTAAAAACCTCAGGAGTAAGCCTATCAGGTCCCGCTGCTCTCCCTCGCTTTAGATTTCCTACAGCTTTCTCAACTTCGTAAAGACTAGGAGGACTTATATTCATTTGCCATTTTGGATGACAGGAGATCACGAGCAGCCGAAGTGTGGCTGAAGGCCAGTTAAACTGATCTCGAGTGCTCTGCCCGTCGGTCCGATCTCCTGGGTTGAGAATGAATCATAAACCCATCCTTTTCTGAGATAGTTTTGCTAACAGATGGGTTTATCATACCGGTTTCTTTGATAAATCAGAACAACTGTCTGTTGTTACCTATCGCCGCCGCTTTTGCTACCCACGAAGGTTCGCCATCATTGAATAGCCCTTTTATCAGCCTGCGCCTAAGCTGACTTCGCTCCTCATCATGTTCAGAGCCAGGTGCTATGAGTTTACGAGCGTTTTTCAGTTCGATGGATGCTACTGAAATCCACGGCTTCTCCCTAACCTTATGGCTTACCTTAGTAGCAGGTATCACTGCTGTTTCCACAGCTTTTTGGATATCATTCCAAGCTGCCTGAGAATGGGAATCGCCTACATGGCCGCTTATGAAATGTATTCTCAGCTTTATTATAGTTACGTTGAGCCGTAAGAAGTTTTTATTGTGACATTTTTCCTACGTCCAGTAAGACACAAACAAATATAAGCTCACACTAGAGTATGGTCTGAGTCTAAACAAGTGCTCCAGAATGAGCGGCAGTCTTCAACAATGCCTCTCCATCGATGACTTATAGCAATGTGATCTAGTCGGGTTTATCGCTGGGTTGGCTTCGGGGGTCTCCAGGTCAAAAGGTGTTTTACCCTATGCTTAAAGTTAGAATTTGCTAAGAATAGGAGATTATCTGAGCATATTTGTAGCAGACGGTCGCAATTATCTGTTTGATTAGCTGCGACACCATAGGATCCACCTTGGTGTCTTTCCTGCTCACTTAATCTACCTACTTGAGCATTAAAGTCACCAGATATTATTACTATGTCACTGCGCCTGACCTTTTGGAGGTCTAAAAGTTTCCTGTAAAACTCATCATTCAACTCGTTTGAATAGCAGTCAGTGGGAGCGCAGGCAGGTACAACGAAGAGGCAACGATGGGTGTCCCTATCTTTCCGAGTCCTTACTGTCCCGTTCAGTCGGACAACATACACACAGCGACTATCTACTGGGATCCAGACTAGGAGAGATAGTTCTGCCCTACGACTCAGTGCTATACCTACACCAGCAGGACTCCGGGAAGCAGCAGTAGGGCTACCGGATACACGAAGAGTATATCTAGTTGGTTTTTTATTTCGACAAGGTGAAATCAAATTAATGATTGTGCTAGGATCCTGTGTGGGCACTTCGGAGAAGCGGCATACATAGATGACACGAAATTCTAAAGTCCTAGCTAGGGAAGCCTGTTGCCCTATTTGACACAATGTCCGGAAATTAAATGCTCCAGCATGTAATTTTGAACGGAGTTTCAGGAGACTAGGAATAAAGTTTCGTGAACTCGCTTCGTTTGCATTAGCGGTGCAGCGTGATAACGGAATGTGAGAAGAGTTGGTCGTGGAGCTAAGAGAGATGTTAAGGGGTGTAGTAGGGATTCGTTTGTGGCCAGTTTGCTCTGGGTATGAGGGCGGATGTCAGTTCCTCGCTGCACACACCGTGGAAGGGTACTTCTTGAGTGACTTGACAAGGAAGGTATACTAGTGTTGGTCTAGGAGACCTGGGAGCGCGACCTCAGAGCCCAAGGGACAGCTGCTTGAGACCGGTCACGCACGGCCTTTTTTGAGTAGTATCTAAAGTGCAAGTTACGTTCATTGCAAAAGACCCTACAGCCGGAGACGGAAATCTGTGAGTTGTGATATTTTTAGGGTCGACCTCTTATAACCCCTTGCCTTATTGTGAGAAGGCAGCATCGCTGCATATCCTGGTTGTCCGAGGGAACCACCTTACTACTGTCACACCTCTCTACAGTAAGCAGTACGACTTCGCCCTCAGACCTTGAGTATCTGCTTTTAGTCTCATCGTTCCCATCTCGACCAGCCTGGAATGGAAGGACCCACCCAATATAGGTTGGTTGGGTCATCACGATAGGCAAGCCCGACCACCACGTCAAGGTAGCAGCTATGGTCGGACAAAGCAGTACAGCCTTCATGATACATTTTCATCCTCAACATTTACAACTCAACTTTAAATAAACTTTAATTTTTAAAGAATAAATTCTTTTTCATCAAAATCGAGTTACTTGTTTCTGAATGTTTAGTAAACATAATACTGATTACAAAGAAATTTCTATAGAAATATCTTGTTATTAATTAAAAGGTGATAACCAGGAAATGAACAAAATGAGTATACAAAAAGTGTTAATCAAATTATTAACTTTGCTGAGTGAGAATTCGATTAAAATAGTCGTTAGAGACGAAGATATAGGTGAATTTAATAGGACTTTGCTTAGAAATGGGTAAATTCATAATTAAGATATAAGTGAAACTGAATATATGTAACAGCTCTTGTTAACAAAAATGTTAGAACTTATAAAGATTTAAATTATCAGATTTGAAATTTAAATTAGCTTGGTGTGCAAGTTTTCTTAAAAATCCTTTATATTCTATGTAATACGAATGAATTAAAAGGAAGTGAGCATTTTGGGAAATAAAACAATAGTAATGATAACAATCTGTTTATTGATGTTACTAGTCGTATATGTTTCCATACATAATTCAATAAAGATACTTGAGGAATAGTTGTACAAGTAAAAACTAACAACAGTATTTAATTCTAAAATATAAAGATAAATAAGAATGTTTTCCAGCCGTCTACTTCTGAACGTTAAATACAAGCTAATGCATGTTAACTCATACTTTCTGCGGATATTTTTTCTGTCTTAACTATAATTTAAAATGTAGAAGAATCAAAACATTGTTACTTAATTCTTGACATCTTTTTTAAAACTCGATCAATTAATTCTCAGTTTAGAATTTGATAGGCATTACAATCTCAACTGAATATTTCATTTCCAATTAACGGCCTTAATAATTCATTGTATATTCAATCATTTTTTAGCAGTTCTGGATTCAAAGATCCATTCAGTTGGAATTTAGCAATCGATTACGTGAGTAAATTAGCACATTTGAACTTCAAACTTGGAAAGACAAGGGTATCGAAATGAAGCTGACTTACCACTGAAACAATTGTTCTCTACTAGATGTACAGGCATGGAAATATGATTAATTTTAAACTAATATAGTTGTAGAGCTAATTTAATAACGTTCATTAAGAATCAAACGAGTGGTAACGATCAGAAATCTGAAACTCTTACCTTTATGTCCACGCAAGTAGCTTCCAAATCTGGTGCACTTGTTTAGTTATATTCTGTTTATATTTAAGAATTCTATTCAGTTTGACTTCAGACTACTTTTTGAGCATTATAAACTAAAGGTCAAGCTGTTGGGACTTCATTGTTTTACTAAACACGTAATTCTAAGGGATTATACATGTTATTTAGGGGCAAAAATATAATATTATTACAATCCGTGTTTCAAAGTTAGTGGTTTCCACCAAGTAATTTCAACAGACTGAAACGAATGACACCTCATCAAGATAGTGAAGAAATTCGACTTCAACAAGTATGAGAACTAAAAAAACATCACTCTTCTCTCAATACCAGGCAAAGTCTTCAATAGGGTGTTGTTAGAAAGAATGAAGGACCCGTAGACACCCAACTTCGAGATCATCAGGCTGAAGTCCGTAAAGATCCATCAAGTACCCACCAAAATGCAATATTACGGATCATTGTAGAACAAGCAATTGAATGGGACTCACCACAATACATCAACTTCATTGATTACGAGAAAGCATTCGATAGAGTGAATAGGACAACACCATGG
The DNA here is from genome assembly GCA_944470395.2 of Schistosoma turkestanicum. NCBI lineage: Eukaryota > Metazoa > Platyhelminthes > Trematoda > Strigeidida > Schistosomatidae > Schistosoma > Schistosoma turkestanicum. The sequence continues at coordinate 43,588,069 of OX103971.1, forward strand.
AGGCTCCTTCGCCACCACGGCGTGCCTGAGAAGATAGTCAACATCATACGGAGTTCCTGTGATGGATTCAACTGCAAAATCGTGCACGGAGGTCAGCTGACAGACTCTTTCGAGGTGAAGACCGGTGTCAGTCAAGGTTGCTTACTCTCACCCTTTCTCTTTCTCCTGGTCATCGACTGGATTATGAAGACGTCGACATCTGAAGGGAAGCACGGTATTCAATGGACAGCGAAGACGCAGCTGGACAATCTGGACTTCGCAGATGACTTGGCTCTTCTATTGCACACGCAAGAGAAGACGATTAGCGTAGTGACAGCAGTAGGTTTCAACATACACAAATTAGAAAGCAAGATTCTCCGATACAACACAACACGAAAGATGTCAAAACTTTTACATATCTGGAGAACATTACTGATGAGCAAGGTAGGTGTGATACAGATGTAAAGACATGGATTAACAAGGCAAGGGCAATATGTCTACAAATTTGGAAAACTTGCGAAGTCATTATCCGAAAGATACAAATATTTATCAACGGTTGTCTGCGCAAAATACTTCGGATCCGTTTGTCAGACATCATCATCAACAACCAACCGTGGGAGAGAACAAAATAGATTCTAGTTGCGGAAATTGGGAAGAGGAACTGAAATTGGATAGGAAACGCACTGAGAAAGGCACCCAACTGCATCACGAGGTAAATCCTAACTTGGAAACCTCAAGACTAAGGAACATATTACGCCAAAAAGTGGAAACGGACATGAAGAGAATGAACTGAAATAGAATAGAACTGGAAAGGAATTCCATGATAGAGCACGTTAGAAAATGCTGTTCGGCGGCCTTTCCTCTACTAGGGGTAACAGGAGTGATTGACCTATTAATATGATGCAGTATGTTAGAAAGAAAGTTAATCTTTTAAAATGTTCAAACTACCAGTTTTATAGCTCTCAAATGAATTATTTATGCACGGTTCTCTAATCATGCATCAGAATAATTCGATGAGTTTGTCGTAGTTTGATTCTTCAAATTTTCTTCAAAAATGAGGCAACCATGATTGGTAATGTTACTAACATTCATCAAATAACTTGAAAAAATGAACGGATTATTATTATGGTACATGAGCATGTGGTGGCAGAGCATACTGAGGCATAAAGCATCCCACAATTTTAGGAAATTTATTTCTACCCCATGAGTTCAGTAAAAGATAGATCGAAATTTTTAACAACGAACATCCATTAAATAAGTTGATAGCTAACACGCTTAGTAGATTTGTAGACAAAACTCTAATGTTTGTAAATAAGTTAGTTGGATTTGTGTACTAATAAAAATATTAGTACTAGAATGTATGTATACTCTCCTAATAAAGTTCTCACGGAAAGTTGATGAACAAGTTTCCAATCGTAATCTGGAAAATGTCGGATTTGTTAGTATTTATTTATACTTATAGAGTTTCGCAAGAGAACTTTTACATGGAAATGACTAAACTTTTACTCCAAAAAACGACTTACTCTCTCCAATTAAGAGACTACTACTCAGCTTAACTTATATTGTACAAATATTCTTACAAAATATTTTAGTAAAATAGGTGAGAAATATTATAGTCCACTGATTGACAGGGTTCTAAAATCTTCTAAAAATGTATGTAAATCGTTTGATTGTAAACCTTTCATCACTGTTTTTTTTAAAATAAGCGTATTTAACAAGTCAAATGTTAGCATTCGATCTCTTCTACTAATATAAATGTAAAATAAATTATTTTGAATACAATATACAGGTTATACTTTGTAACAGACTTTATATTTTAAAATCACTATCTCCTCTAATAATTTCAAGTGTTTTAGATGAATATTTCCTCTTATTACCCAGTTTTTTCTTCAAGCATTAAGAAAAAATGGATCAGTTCCTTAGAATATTTAATATCACGTGTCTTCTTTTGCGTCTTCCATGCTACTTCCACCACTTACATCTATCTACTTTTTTAACATTTTTGATAAATTACAATAGCTTCCAAACCTTCAACTACAACAAACTGGTAATCTTAATTATTTTTCAGTATTCCGATTCAGAATTCATGTCTTTAAAATTTATTTCTAAATGCAAGCCTCCATTTCTGCATACAACCTACCGTCATGTCTTACCGATTATGAACAGTAGGTTTACGATAAACAAATTGCTCGATTTTGAGCTAAATAAAATATCCTACTTATGTATCTGTTATGATTTGGATATCGTAATAAGTTTTAGTTTTATATTTTCCACTTTCATAAAAAGTTATATTTGTTCCAAAAAATTTTGATTAATTACAAATAAATTAGTGAACCGAAGAATAAAAGCCAATTTCTTCATTTCAAATCTCCTTCCGATACATTCAGGAAAATGTAAATGTTTAGTATTTTTCAGTCATAAAGTTTGACAATGAAGAATGTTAAAAACAATCATTGCGATCATTAAATTTTAGGTTTATACCTTAAGTTTTTATTTTTTGTATCGGATTGGATGGAAATTTAGGTTAGAAACATAAGTTAGCATTTATATGTATGCACATAGAGAAAGATACAAAAATCACCGGAATATTTTCACAAGCCAAATGAACACTAACATTTCCATTAAACAATTTATCTTGTTTTTTATGTGAAGATGAAATATATTTTTGCACAGAAATATCAATAAATTTTTGTCAAACTAAAGTATTTGAATCCATATTGTACTGTACAAAAAGTCTGTTTATTATTTTTTCTTGTAAAGGGTACTTCAGGTTATCTTATTGAATTTCTCACATTGTTACATAAGTTCCAATTGTTATAAAGTCCTGATGTTAGTTGTTTGATATACTTTTAGATTTCCAACTGCTTTACATCGCTCTCTTTCTAGAGAATCTTTTGAATACCCCCGCAAAAACCAATTGATAACTGGCAGTTCCAAACCTAGAATTTCCATTCCTTCAGAAAGAAACGATTTAGGAGCTTAATAATCTTATTATATTTTCTTTCCTGGTTTTTACATACTTTTTCATCCATTTATGATTCTCGGTCCAAACATACCATTAAAAATGGCAGTTAACAATATTTTATCAAATTTCCAGCTTCCATCTGTTCCCTCTCTTACTGCACTAATTTTTGATCGAGAATTTCATCACTTCCAATCAAACAAGTTACGCTAACGCAGTAATCCATTTGATTGATATTCGTTCTTTACATCAATAAAACGTGCACAGAAACATTTCCACAAATCGTTTCAGCTTTTATATTTTGAGTAATATGTTATATTTTGACAGTAATAAGGCCGAAATTGTCACTGTGGATTCGACAACCAAGTACGGAATATTCTCATGTGGAATCTTTATGTTAAAATTATGATAAGAATTATTTAAGACGACAGCAAGATACTTTCGCATGACATGATGCTAGTGTCCTGTCTCACGTAAATAGTTAAACATATCATCTATTATTTTCTTTAGGCCTTATCACCATTTTCGCCGATAGCTCTTCGAATCATCTATGATCACAATGAACATCATGCTGAGAAATGGATATACGTCTCCGAATGGTTATCACCTTGGTATTCAAGTATAATTTCTACAACTGAAAAAAAACGAGATAGATTTCCCGGGGTTTCAATCTTCTGTTGGTTAGCCCTCATTTCAAACTGGATTAATTATTTATCTCGATATGAATTATATCATACTTGTCTTGGTTACTCACGTCCTGAAACAACAGTCTTTTCTAAAGCATGCAGATTAACAGAGCCATTTGGTACGTGTTACACTTTTTCGCATTCTCTAACATGTGGTCAAATAAGTTTATTTGATGGATGGATATTATGGTTGAGTAGTTTATTGATGCAACAAATTACTAAATTCTCAGTTAAATTATTAGATTACATTAATAAAAAATATATTAAGTGTCTACCAGTATGTCGTTTATCTTCAACTTATAATCCACTTAATGGCTCTTCTACAGCTATATATGTCTTCACAGATGTTGATGAAATTTAATTTCCTAAAAGACATTGTTTAAAGTTATCCCTTTTTCGACATATATCTAATTTACAATATTTTACCTTCATATCATGAGGAAATGTAGGGTATTAAAATATTAAGATAACAAGTAACAGAATTCTCAGTACTATTTTTTTATACCATTCATATTCTTTTTTAATTGTTTTTACGGTATTAGTTAGCGTTCTTTTTATCAATGTTAAAAATAAAATCTTGTCTAAATGATAATATTTGATTTTAATGTGTCCAGTAGCCAGACGTCGTATTTTTAAAATGTTATATGGTTTAGAAGTTAATTTATGCACATCCTGACTTTTGCGTAGTTTAACCATATTATTTTATAACTTTAGTTTGAATTAGAACGGATAGTTCGACAATGGTTGAGCACTCAGTCTATGGAAATTGCGTTCAATAATATACCCTAAAGAATCTGCGACCAGTCTGCTGAGTGAAACGTTGGAATTGCTTGAGTCTTTGAGTTTTTACAAATTTAATTTCCTTCTTAACATCTAATCGTAGTATTAGTTTGAAAAGGGTCTACCCGTTCAAAGTACCAAATTCAATAATATGATCATACTTTAAGCAACTCGTCATATATATACCAGTTATTATGTAATTTCACAGGATATCATACTATGAAGAACATGCACGGCAATTTTGTATACATACAAAGTGGACGCATTAAATTGCTTTTATAGACTAATTCGTGTTCATCTACTTGATTGGAAGTTCGATTCCAAGTAACTTTGTGACACACTATGGATTGTAAAGGCAGTGAAACCTTGAGTATGACTAAGTGATTTATTAGTCGTAAACTAAACTGACTACCTGTCAATCAACTCCGAATATTAATGCATGTTTAACACGTGTGATCGAGAGGTTAATTGTATGTCCATCCATTTACTCACAATCTATGAGCTGATGAACAGATTTTAAAAGCGAAGTAAGAGACAGGATCGAACCAATTATGGTCTCATCAATACTGTGGATCCAGTAAAAGACGAAACAAAAAATTACCTAACAATCTTATTGATTTCAACACCATTTAGCCGATACTTTAGAATGTACACTAACATTCTACGTCAAATCAACCACCAAAAACCAATCTATTTATGGAATAGTTAGGAGGTATGAATAAGAAGCCAGCATGTTGATATATCTCACCAATGTGTGTTAATCATAATAAGAATATTGATGCTTTCAGATATAATCAGAGGTGCTACCTTCAAGGCACCAAGGTTACAAATGACATTATGGAAACTAAACCGATGAATTCCTAAACAAAATGAAGGCACTTCAAAAAAGCTTTCTTTACAACTATTTAATTTAGATGAACTATAAAATCACATTCCGTCTTACATGTGGTAGTCTACGATAGGACATGGAGGTATTGAACCATTCAACAAAGAATTTATGAATTAATGAAACTTCCAAATAACTGTCACATGACTACGCACTGCCACATAAATCGTCACTGCCTGCAGTCAGCAAAACATCAAGCTCAGAGGCTCGTGCAGCACGTTCCCAATTCAAAACAAACAATCACCTGCAAATCTACTACACGTTCGTAAGGTCAAAGTAGAAGGCATTATAGCAAACAAAATTTCCTCTGCCGAACTGTTTGAATCATTTGAAAAGAGATTGAACACAACGTCTGATTAAATTGAAATGGCTGGAAACTATATTTACCTTTCACTTCCGACTTTTTTTACTGAACATTTTATAAAGACGCAAATGAGTCCATAGGGTTAGGTTTATAAGGCACCAACTTTGAAATTTAGTTTTTCGACAATGCGTGGTGAAATAAGAAAGTAACTTCGACTGAGACAACTAGTTTAAATTGCTCAACACCTTTTGGCACAACAAAAATGCCTATGTGAACGAACTAAGAACAGTGTCGTCATCATCATCATCAGCAACGTAAAACTGCACGTAAGTATAGCAGTTCAGGTTGCCATACCACGTTAGCACAGAAACATAATTGTCGCTTCAAATCCCATATTAGTAGAGGTAATAGAAGTATTAGCAGTAATCGGAGAGATTAGGGTTAGAGAACGAATGATAAGGCATTTCATTTTCCGAGATAGTTTCACTCACATTCGGTTTCCCTGATAAGTTTGAATAGTTGCCTATCGCCATCGCCTTTTCCATCTCCCTTGCTTCCGCTAACCACCACTGTTCCCGATCATTGAGAAGGCTTTTTATCAGGATGCGCCTGATATAACTCCGATTCTCATCGTGCTCAGAGCCAGGATGGAAGAGCTTTCGGGCATCCATCAGTTCCGCAGATTCTACTGAAATCCACGGTTTCTCCCTAACCTTATGGTTTACCTTACTAGAAGATACCACTGTTGTCGCCACACTTTTTTATATCATTCCAAGCTGCCTCAAGGTGAGCATTACTTACTACATGGCTGCCAAACCGTTTTTCTAGTTGTTCCTGAAATATATTCTTAGCTTCATTAACATTAAGTAGAGCCCTAAGGAGTTTCCTTGCGTCCAGTAAGATGCAAACAAACACGCGCTCTCACTAAAGAATGGTCTGAGTCTAGAGAAGTGCTTCAGAATGAGCGGCAGTCTTCAACAGAGCCTTCCCACCGACGGCTTATAGCGATGCGATCTAGTTGGGTCGACTTTGGCACTCGCTAGGTCAAAAGATGTTTTACCTAATGCCGAAAGTTAGTGTTTGCTAGGAATAGGCGGTTATCTGAACATAACTGCAGCATACGATCGCCATTATCTGTTCTCTGAGTCGCGACACCATAAGATCCACCCAGGTGTCTTTCCCTTTCAGAGTCTACCCACTTGAGCATTAGAGTCACCAACCATCATTACCATATCAGAGTGCTTAACATTTTAGAGAAGTTTAAAGAGGTTTCTATAAAACTTGTCTTTTATGTAGTCCGAACTGCAGTCAGTGGGAACGTAGGCAGATACGACGAAGAGGCAACGGCGAGTGTCCCTATCCTTCCGAGTCCGTACCGTCCCGTTTAGTCGGACAGCACATAAGCGGCTGTCAATCGGGATCCAGTCTAAGAGAGCTAGTTCTAGCCTAGGACTTAATATTATACCTATGCCGGCTAAGCTTCCAGAAAAACGAAGTGTAAACCTTGTTGTCTCTATCTGCACTAGGTGAGATCAAATTAATGATTTTACTCGGATCTTGTATGCGCGTTTCTGAGACACAACATACACCGACTGCTAATGGAGCCTGTTGCCCTATTTGGCATAGGGTCCGAACATTAAAAGCTCCTATATGTAATTTAGTACGGGGTTTCAAGAGACCAGGAATAACGTTTCGAGAGCTCATACCGTCTGCTTCAGTGGCGTGAGGTGATAAACGATCGAAGGAAGGGTTGGTTGAGGAGATAAGAGAGTTATTAAGAGCTGTAGAAAGGATTTGATTGTGACCAGTTCGATCTCGTGTGCTTTTATGGGTATTAGGGCGGATGTTACTTCCCGGCTGCCCACAGCGCAGAAGAGCTATTCTTGAGGAAACTGAAAATGAAGGTAGACTAGTGTTGGTCTAGGAGACCTGGGAGCGTGACCGCACAGCCCAAGGGACAACTGCTTGAGGCCGGTCACACACGGCATTTTTATGAAAGGACTTTTTTAGTATTAGCTCCGCCATTTTAGAAGCACTTAGTGGCCACCCTTAAAGACGGAGACGGAAATCCGTGAGGTAGGGTGAGGTGTGACATTTTTAGGGTCGACCTTTTCTAACCCCTCCTTCCTTGTGAGAAGGCAGCATCGCTGCATATCCTGGTTGTCCGAGGAAAACACCTTATTGCTTGTCACACCACTCTGCAGTCAGTAGTACCACCTCGCCCTTCAGACTTTAGGTAGCTAGTCTCATCGTTCTCCAATCGACCTGCCTGGCATGGTAGGACCTTCAGGAACATATGTTCCAGCCAATGTAGTTTGGTTGGGTCATCACGACAGGCAAGCCCGACCACCACGTCAGGTAGCAGCTACGGCCGGGAAGAATAGTATCGACATAACTTTATGAAACCGCTGACCGACTACAAGACTTCAAACAAGAAACTCCCAGTAAGATTTCATAAGCTAAGTACTATTCATCTACTAAACAGGTCTTGAATATAATGTCGGTGAATGCATGTGTAACGTTCTGGTTAATTGAATGGAAATACAAGATAGTCTTAACAAAACCAGGTAGGGATTCTAGGCTACAGTCTGATGACAGATAACACCGACCTTTTATCAATTAAGACTTCGTCATTAGACACTATGCTGTATAGTAGGCATGAAAATAACAGCCGAAAAACAAAAACACACATATGAGGTATAAAATACGCCTTATTTGAAACAATGGTTTGCACCGTAAGTTACCAATAAATGATCATTGGTTGCGTTTGAAAAACTTCACATTATCACAAGGAGCACACGTGCAGGAAAATTAATGCTGACAATAGAAAATGAGTTCGCCAATAAGCACAACAAATGCTGCTAAGTTGTTAGTAGGATTTTTCCAACAAGCGAACAGTGGGACCACGATTGGATCATTTGTTTCTTTGAACGTGATCCAAATCACAGTCTAAAGTGCCAGTAAGTTGTGCATTTATAAGTGCCGACTGCTTCAGCCTTATTTTGAGATCTTGATACGAGGTAAGCGTGCAAATCCAGTACCTTCTGAGAGAAACCTTCATTCAAGGGGATTATTGAGAAGTGTCACTTGCACCTAACTTCTAACTACACCGGTGAGGTATAGATGTGGGTACGAAAAATGATAAGAGCAGTCTAATCAAGATGCAACATCTGTAAATGGAACCAACGACTTAGTCTGAGCCATGTTATAATAAAGGGTACTATTTCAGAGAAATGCGGAAACTGAAACTAATGAACATTATTGACTGACGCAGTAAAATCACTTACAAGTGGATCAACTCTCCTTCTAGATCTTCAGTTCGACTAGTCACTCATTTTTCTAATGAGTTCACCTCATTTCCAAACACATTCTCGATGTTTATTCCCTTCTCATCACTGCTAAAATACGATCCCGACCACATCACTATTTATCTCACAAGTAATGCTACGGTATGGCTACGTTCACCAACGCAGAATTGATTGTGATTGGTAATGCCGGGTGTAAAATCATAGCCCTAAATGTACCTAAGTGATACAACATGGTAGCTAATACGTTGGTACTAATCAGCAAAACTGAAGGTAGATTGCGGAATTCAACCTACTTTACTCAAGCTTATATTCAGAGTATGATGTGTAAAATGTTAAAATAGACCACTCTACTGAACATCTCAGAATGCGTAGGACGTAACTCGAGACAGTTCAGCACGGAACCGTAGATAATAGTCAATCCTATGCTTCAATGCCTTGACAAAATTTCAATTACAGATCAAGTCATTTTTCGATCGAAACATTTCAACAGTTAAAACGTTACATATAACCGCTCCATTCCAAATTATCGTAGTTCAGTGGAACGCACCGAATATAAATGAAGATTACACAATTATACCGATCGAAAGTAAGCATAAAACGACAGCCCAGTGGGTGGTATGAACGATCCAGCTTAATTGGAGTAAGGTTTTACATAAGCTTAAAAGTTATTAGTTAAAGTATTTCAGCTTTGAGCCCCTTTTTTCTCCGTTCACGGACGCTTTTACGTCGAATAAAATACATCTCTCAATAAACACTGCGACCGCTACTTTGATACTGAAGGTTCCCACTTTGTGATCGACTTTCGGATGTACCTCATGGACTAATCAAACATAGATCACGACAGGTGGATGAGAGCACTGAGGAATAGACCTTAGAAACTGGTATGACAAGGTTCTTTTTGATTATCTGCTATCGTTAACAGACAATAACAAACAATCGGATACTTTTAGAAACTGTTGAACTTATGCTTACTCAGAATGTATGATTACTAGGATAGTAAAAACACCCCCTTCTGGAGGTAAAGAATGGCTCAAACCCATCCTTATACAAGATAACAACGTAAAGCAAAGTTGATCGTAAACATTTTGTATAATTATCAAGTGTGAACTATGCCTCTCTTGTTTGGATGGGGAGCCTGAATTTCTCCACTAGATACTTCAATCCGTAAGATTCTTCCCCAATGTCAGTTACTACAATGCATGAGGCCGACACAACTTTTCTAGCCTTCCCTTCTTTGTCATACTTACACAATCCAGACCATTCACCAAGTCTTTTATTATCGGGAACCTGCATTTTCATATTTATGTGAAATAAGATTACCTTTACGAGAGGAATGCCATGTTCGTGACATAGTGCTTCAATTAAAGTGGTATAAGCCTTTTCATTGCAATTATCTGCTAGGAAGCAAAGAACGACAGCTCGTTGTTCAATCAATTTCGTGCACTCGTTTAGTCCACGACATATTCCCCGGCACTTAGCAGCATTTTTCAGGACTTGCTGTACAGCACCATCTAAATCCATTTCGGTGGCCAACATGCTTCTGAAATTCGAGGGAACAATCAAAAGTATTACAACCCAAACTAAAAACCTACAGTTAACGACAATCACGTTCTAACAGTACCAAATTTCGCACCACTGAGTAATTAAAACAAAGAGAGGTCGATAGAGCCCATAATAACCAAATGTACTTTCGGCCCTTCTTCTTTACTTTTAAAAAGCAGCTAAACTGATTTATGATTTTTTCTACGGAATAATTAAAATCATTGTTGACTAATCATTTAATATTCAAATAAAAAACTGATTTGGTTGTAAACTTATGAGGTAATGAATGACACGGTAGGCCAGTTGTTCAAACTTTCAGTAAGCAATATCAGTCTCCTTCTTAGATTTGGGAATAGCATGGTTAATTTTTTGTCCCGTAAATAATGTGATCCTGTTGAATAATTTTTGAGGTTGAATATTAACATCCTTCGAAATGAAGATTACTTACATAATAACTTTCGCCTGTTGCCCCCAATGGAGCATAGGCCGCCGATCAGCTTTCTTCAGCCAACTCTGTCCTGGGCTTCCGTCTCCAGTTCTGTCCAATGTTTGTTCATTCTTCTCATATCTTTCTCTATTTCTCGGCATAATGTGTTCCTTGGCCTTCCTCTTTTCCTTTTGCCTTGAGGGTTCCATGTGAGGGCTTGTCTCGTGACGCAGTTAGGTGCTTTTCGTAGTGTGTGTCCTTTCCAGTTCCACCGTTCCTTCCTGATTTCCTCCTCCACTGGAATCAGGTTGGTTCTTTCCCACAGTAGATTGTTGCTGATCGCGTCTAGCCATCATGTCTGAAGTATTTTGAGTTGACAACTGCTAATAAACACTGGTATCTTCTGGATGATGGCTTTCGTAGTTCTCTAAGTTTCCGCCCTATACAGTGGAACTGTCTTGACATTTGTATTGAGAATCCTGATTTTGGTTTTGTTTGAAAATTGTTTGGAGTTCCAGATATTTTTCAACTGTAGAAATGTAGCCCTTGCTTTGCCAATCCGCCCCCTCACATCTGCATCGGATCCACCTTGGTTGTCGATGATGCTGCCCAGATATGTAAAGGTGTTAACGTCCTCCAAACCATCTCCATCAAGAGTGATTTGGTTGGTGCATGTTGTATTGCATCGGAGAATTTCGCTTTTCCTTTATTTATGTTGAGACCTGCTGCTGCAGAGGCTGCTGCTACACTGGTCGTCTCTTCCTGCATCTGTCGTTGCGTGTGCGATAGAAGAGCCAGGTCATCTGCGAAGTCCAGATCGTCCAGCTGCGTCCTAGCTGTCCACTGAATACCGTGCTTCCCTTCAGATGTCGACGTCTTCATAATCCAGTCGATCACCAGGAGAAAGAGAAAGGGTGAGAGTAAGCAACCTTGCCTGACACCGGTCTTCACCTCGAAAGAGTCTGTTAGCTGTCCTCCGTGCACGATTTTGCAGTTGAATCCATCATAAGAATTCCGTATGATGTTATCTATTTTCTCAGGCACACCATAGTGTCGAAGAAGCCTCCACATGTTGTTTCCCTATTCACTCTATCGAATGCTTTCTCGTAATCAATGAAGTTGATGTATAGTGGTGAGTTCCATTCAATTGCTTGTTCTACAATGATCCGTAATGTAGCGATTCGGTCAGTACACTATCGATCCTTCCGAAATCCGGCCTGTTGATTTCGAAGTTGGGCGTCTACGAAGTCCTTCATTCTGTTTAACATTACCCTGTTGAAGACTTTGCCTGGTATTGAAAGAAGAGTGATGCCTCTGTAGTTCCCACACTTGCTGAGATCACCTTTCTTTGGAATTTTGATCAGGTATCCTTCTTTCCAATCTGATGGTACTTGTTCCTCATCCCAAATCTTCTTGAAGAGGATATGAAATATTTTTGTCGTTGCTTCAGCATCTGCTGTCACTGCCTTTGCTGGAATGTTGTCTGATCCTGCTGCTTTGCCGCTCTTGATTTGTCTGATGGCCATACTCTTCAATCGTAGGTGCGCCAATATTAATTGGGAAGTCCGTGGATGCTGCTTCGATGTTGGGTGTGTTCAGTAGAAATGGTCGATCCAAGAGTTCCTTAAAGTGCTCTACCCACCTATTTCGCTGTTGTTCAGTGTTGCTGATTACTTTGCCTTCCTTGCTTTTCACTGGTCGTTCTGTTTTACGATAGTTCCCGGTGAGCTTCTTCGTTGTTTCGTACAATTGTCTCATGTTTCCTTCTCTTGCAGCCTTTTCCGCCGTCATTGCTAGATCTTCCACATATTTTCGTTCGTCAGCTCTGATGCTCTTCTTCACTTCCCTGTTTGCTTCTGTGTATGCAGCTTGTGCGTTAAGGTTCTCTGCTCTTGTTCAGATGACATTCACTGCTGCCTTCTTGTTCCTCCTTTCTTCAATTTTTTCAGGAGTACAAACGGAGATCCATCCATTGTGATGGTACTTCTTGTGACTCAGAACTTCGTGACATATTGAAGTGATTGCCTCTTTAATCCCTTTCCAATTGTTCTCCAATGTTGCTTCCTCTCCATTGAGTATATCGTGCAAGGCCTGGAACCTATTGGTGAGGGTTATTTTGAATTCGTTGAGTTTTACGGTATCCCGAAGAAAGGCCGTATTAAACTTGTGTGATGCTGTCTGCCCCGTCGTCCAGTGTTTCTTGAGTTTCAGTTTTATTTTGGCAATTAGCAAGTGGTGATCTGAGGCTATATCAGCTCCTCTCCTGATTCTCACTTCCTCCATCGTCCTTCTGAACGTTTTGTTGATACAGATATGATCAATTTGATTTTCAGTAGTGTGGTCCGGTGAAATCCATGTGGCATTGTGTATGCGTTTGTGCGGGAATATTGTGCCACCGATGACCAGTTTGTTGAAGGCACATAGGTCTGCAAATCTCTCACCGTTTTCCTTCCTTTCTCCCAGTGCATGTCGTCCCATGATGTTTTCATATCCAGGGTTGTTCATTCCAACCTTGGCATTCAGGTCTCCCATAAGAATTGTCAAATCCTTTGGTGAACATTTCTCGACGATTGACTGCGGCCTTCCGTATAATTGATCTTTAACGTCGTCATTGTAGTCATGTATAGGTGCATAACATTGGATGACGTTCATTGTAATGTCCTCTTTCTTTGTTTTGAAGGATGCTTTAATGATCCTGGGTCCATGAGATTCCCATCTTATCAGTGCCTTTTGTGCATGTTTGGACAGCATCAGTGCGACTCTTTGTGCACGTGAAGCATTTTCCTCTTCATGATCAGAGTTTTACAGCAGTTTCCCTGAAACTAGTCTCAGTTGTCCTACTGTGGTGTTTGGATGAACTAGTGAATTGTTGTTTGTTGAATGCCTGATTTCGAATCCTAAATACAGTACGTTCTTCCATGCTTATCTAGTAGTTCTTGATCTACTTACGTTATTTCTGGGATTATTAGTTCATGCTATAATTCAAATGCTTCTAATTATGATACCTACCTGTGTCCAATGCGTTTCACTGATGCCGAGCACCTCGAGGTTGTATCTTTTCATTTCTGCCGCAACTTGAAATAGTTTTCCAGTCTCTCACAATGTACGAACGTTCCATGTACCTAAAAGAATGGTTGCTCTGGTTGTCAGAAGAAGCATCGGCCCAGTGACTTCCGAGGGAAATCGGCTTTCATCACGCGACGTCATAATTCTTCTTCCAACTCTCAGGACAGAGTTAAAATGGTTTGAATTATTTCCTCTTGTTAGCATTTGTTTGGCAAGTTAGTTTATAGTTGGGATAGGGGCATCAAACCTATGTCCAACCCTTCCTCATTTATCCGGGATTGAGACCGGCAGTAGCCCCGCAGGGATTATATGTGCAGTTTCCAAATGAAGATAGCAGTTTTTTTCTTCCGTGAGAAAGAACTAGCAGAAGACTAGTTATGTAGGCCCGTTTACTTAGCCCATACATAGCACTGTTTATTTTAATTTGCTTATAGATTTGAATGGTAGTAAGAAATTGATGGTCATATGCAGATCAAATATGACTTCAGCTTCCGAGAAAGAATTAGAAAAGACTTCTTCGCTCTAAACGCTATTCATGTTGGTAATAATAATAATTATCATTGTAAAATAACGGTTTGTTACATGAGGCATACCGAGTTACTGGAATTTTGCGACAAGTGATTCCAAAGTGGGTAGGCACACAGCGGGGTTCTTGGATAGTGTACATTATTTCGCAGTGAATTTGTTGGAAAGTGTCAACTGTAATTCGCTTAGAATAATCATAACCTTGAAAACTGCGTACTCAAAGTGCATTTTGAGTAGAGTAAGCATGGTTGCTCACTGTAGAGAGTTCTAAGCACGGACAAAAGGAAAAAGAAGAATTATTTGACCATTCATGGTGGCACTGAGAAAGCAGTTGCAATTCAAGATAAAATTCAGACGGACAACTTAACTTAAAATCAATTGTGGTTATGTGGCCTTCAAGTCAGGGAGCACGGCAGTGCATAATAATGGGTTGTGATTTATGTCAAGGTAGATAGAAGCGAAGTTGAAGTAAGCAGATAAGTGTCCGTTTATTGGGGCCGAAAATTCAGGAAGAAGATTAAAGTTTATGAAAAGCATTGACAATTATATTGTTCACTGTCTATCGTTTTTTCCGTCAAATGCCAACCTTCAGATCATGACTGAGTAAGCATGTTGTAGATTGTTTTGTCAGAATAGCGATGGAGACATATAATTGGAAACACGAGTCTCAGAAGTGACGGGAGAATAAGAGCGATCTCATCATCACTGATTAGTCGACCTATCAGTCCGAAAAAGCCAGAAACAAACCAAAGGTTTTGCATCACAAACATGGGTGTATTAAAGTTATCAAACTAACCATCAGTGTTTGCTGGTCAATAACTTCATCTTCCAACATTTCGTGATATTTAGCTTGTTTAAAATGACTGTAAGACAATATTTTATGTTCTGCTCAAGGCTCCATATTCCACATCCTGTCAAGACACGGTATTTCTACACGTTCCACTTTTAGACCTTGTCTGGTCGTGAAAACCTATGATCTATGGTTTAGACATCAACTCAATACAGTTAACTGTTAAGGAGAAAAGAGTATAGATTTTCAAACAAACTATGGACATTTAGAATGTAGTGGCGGAAATATGTTCAACGAAGTAAGTGGGAAAGTGTAGTAGTAGTAGCAGTAGTGGTAGTAGTAGTAGTAGTATTAGTAGTAGTAGTTGTTGTTGTTGTAGTATAGTTATAAATGTGGCAACAAATAACTTGATGGAATCAAAGGTAAGTCGATATAGTTTATGTGAGAACAGTAAAACTGATGATACGTAATATGACATTCACAAAATTATGGGTGTTGACATAGTTTTGTCCAGTCAAAACGGATGCTGGCTTTTAAGGTTTTGGATTCATGATCAATAGAGGTTAAACAGCAGATTGTGGTGTTTGAACGATAACTCTCAAGATGAGTGGAAGGTGTTCATATCAGCCAGATAGAGTTGAAGTGTATCGATAGACCCAGTAAGTAACCGATCTGTCTCAAGTAAAACCCGAAGATACTTGCAGCCAACTAGAAAAATTTAATACTGTGCGAGTTGGTTCACAAGTGCAAAGCAACGAGGGCTTCATTAAGAAGCTTTACAAAAGGCTGTTCCAAATCAGCGCATACATAGTGAGGGAGTATTTCTCACGATTTTTTGATTTATCCTTCTAAAGTTTCAACCGCAGATACTTTATCTCGAAGAAAATGTAAACATAGGCCTAGAATAAGGGCTATACTACAAGTGAAGTATATACTTTTCTGCAAGAGCTTGAAGTCAATTATTAGGTTGGACTTGAGCATTCTTTTTCACAGTGGTTCAAGTCCTAATTCCTAATATCGGATGGGAATCTCCCTGACCTGTAAACAAATTGTCAGTCAAGTGGCAATAATGAAGCGTTTGCATCTCCAGAGACGGGTTTGTTATTTGGATATCAGGGATATTCGAAGTTTGACAAGGCTTTTGCCCGTAACACACTTCACATAGTGATGGCCATGGGCTGTTTAACGATTGGATAAACTCTAGCTCTATCATGTGGTTGAATTAGCTCTTTACAAGTCTAAGATTTACGGGAGCCAGTCGCCGAACTTTTCAGTATACAGGTCGTCCTGTAGCCGTGATTTGGCATGTGACGTTACTGGTTACTTGTAGTACTAGTGGTCGTGCTTCATACAATTCAAGGTTCTGGTCGAGTATTGGTTGAAAGAACGCGTCGATAGAATGATTAACAGTGACTGTGTGCAATATACAAGCACAGAATGAAACTTCACAAACAGATAATTCAGTATTACACTCCACTCATATTCCTTCACTTGGGTCGACGAGTATGTTGTGGTGTTGCAGCCAGTCAATAACATTGATTAGAATTGTCTCCTCTGCCACTGTGGAAATCCAGTGTATGAGTTTGCGTTAACCCGTGTCGACGTAAACAGATCTTAACGTCAATTTCAATAGATTTAATGTCTGTCACCTGTAGATTAAAAACAAGATCATGCAAATGATAACGTGATACTCTGGCATGACTGTGTGTAACTTAAGTCATTCCAGTTTACAAATGCTTACAGATTTCCTGTAATAAGCAGCTTACTTATATTGATATTTCACAGGACACACTGGTCGCAGTCACAAGAGAATACACTTTTTTACGCAAAATTATGGATAACTTTTAGGGTCGTCACTAGGTATGCTTGAAACTATTACAGGTTCACCTTAGTTGATAAATGAGAACGAGACAATGAACCAGCATCCAGGTGGGCTACTCTGATACCTTGACCCAAAACAGCTAACGAGAAGTCTTGATATAGCGTAGAAAGTGTATTCTACAAACACCCAATCAATTCAAGCACACAAATCGTGTTTATTTACACATCATAGAAACATCCTTGAGACGGTCACAAAAATAGTGCACTAAAATACACAGTAACCAATAACAACCAAGGATTTTTCTGCGGGAAATAAGATTTCAATGTTAACTGATCAGTCTATGCTCGGAAACATAAAATCCAAAATTAGGGCATTTATCAAGCAAGTTCCGAGGGTCTAAGGTCCTCAAGAATAAGGTCACTTAAACTAGAATGTGTATGAAAGTCCTCATATTTAATAAAGGTTAAGTGCAAACGATCGACCAACTGTCGCGACTTGTTATCAGTAGGTCCAAAACTGTTTGTACGCAGCTAGTCTAGCAGCCTGGTTTTAAAAGCTAGATCTTGGTTGTGTAGTGGAACGCTTCTACGAAGAAAATACGATTTGTGAAAAATAAACATAATTGTACTCCTTTTGTTTGACTGTACCAAAAACACTTCTTGCTCTCAACGTTCTTTTAACGTTGCTATCATTTTACCAAACGCGCTGCTCCCCATGTAATGCCAACGTTCTCCTTCAATAAAATACTCAAACATGGATTTTTTTTTTATATATATGGTGGGATAGTATGGAACATTTAGTGGTAACCATAGTCAGTCAGGTATCCCTCACCACTAAATTTGTAACAGTCTACGTTGAATGGTTTGAAGGTGGTCTGAATTCTCCCTAAGATCATAATATAATAGTAATTATTAATTGATTTATTTTTTGAGGATAGCATTTTTCATATTTTTACACTAAGTATTGAGACGTTCGATAACTTAATCAATGTTACGTCTACAGAGTAGGTTGTTATTAATCAATGGAGTCTCGTATGAAAACTCGTGTGGTTTTCAGATTAAAGAAGCTTGTTTAAACTTACATTAAATGGAATCTTACTTCCACATTTTGGAGTTCCTATTACTTATATTATTATATAACTTCTAGAAATGCACTTAATTACACTTGTCTGGTAATATCATGGGTTGCTTTACTCTAATCAGGCTATAAGTGATGCACTAAATGGTTTTCAGGTGAGTCTTGTGCATCTTGAAGTCAACTACCGTAGACTTTCGTCTAAACGTTGACCACTTGTTCCCACATCACCTACATCTCAAACAAAGTCATCCACCGACGACGGCGTTCGGAAGTTCTTTAGCCAGGTAAAATAGATCCAGCCGTACAAAGGATTTTCGAATAAAGAAAACTGGAGGCCGAATGATATGATTTACTGTGCATAACTTGAAGGATAAATGAACATAGATAACTGCAAGCATTATATTTTCATTTTAGTTTTGTCAGCCTCTAGATAAAATAGGCAAATTCTCACTCTGTGCGATGGCAATTAAAAGGGCTATTTTGTAACTCCTGTATATAAAATGCGAATAATCAGGCAATTTTAGTTAACTTAGTAAAAATTCAATGCGTTAAAAATTTATTAAAACTAATACTAGTCGTCAAGTACTTTCTTCAGGTAGATTGTCATCCGTTCGATAGATGGATGCATTGTGTGACGTTGCTCAGCAGAACTAGTGATAGTAAGAATGCAGAAAACCAACGACCATTAACACCGTAAACTCTCTATGCTAATATGGAAAGCTACTTGTTCAAATTTATATTCTTGTAAATGATGAAAACCAACTTCAACATCAAGATAATGAAAAAAATAGTCAGAATCAATGAAACCATAAAACCATAGTTCGCATAACTGTTGGAAACACTTTCTACTAGAACACCAAAGTCATAACACAACTGTAAAAGATTGAAACAGAGCAGTATGCATCAAAGCATATGGAGATACGAGAGATGGCACTCCTTGTGTCGCTATTTTAACAGCATAACGTGCTGCGCTGGTGAAATATAATTCTAGCATTGTTTAGATACCTTGTTATCAACCTAATAAGACCCACTTAAGGAGTTTTAATATCTATTGAACAACGAGTACACCTAATAGGCACTTTTATGATTCATACATACAGGAAAAAGGTGAATTTTGAGTAATTTAGGCGAAAATAAATAACCTCTGATCTAGATGCAGTAATATTTTTACTTCACTAAGCGTGTGGCCTAGAATCCACACGCGCTATGTTTGTAATTTATCGAAAAGTGCCTCTTTGGGGTTATAATTATTTCATAAAATAAGATGCTTTGTTGCATTTCAAACGCTCCAGAAACTGTAAGATTCGCTTTTACTTATTTCTGAAACTTTAGAGACGAATAAAAATCGATCGATATTCTATAGGTAATCCAATAAACTTTCGACACGTTGCACACATGGGAAGCTCGGAAGTTTCTGAGGACAGTGTAAGTTTACTAAAAAATTAATCGATGAATATCTATTTATTTGCTGTTTCGCCTCATAAGCCTACATATGCGTGTTATCGTGTGCAAGCCACAAAGCTCAGACTGTTTAACTTATATGTGCTGTCTTAATTTACCTGAATTATCGTTACTTGGTTTTTTTAATTCAACAGTTTAAAACCCCTATAAGTTTAATTAGGCTGGTACAAATGACATAACAGATCCTTAATAAGTATGTATAACCCGGATATGATATTAAAGAAATAACGTCCCTCTAGTTCTTGGTCACTCGCAAAATGTATGTGCCTTATAAGCCTGTATTTTTACTAATCAAGAAACTTATTTCATGGCGATTCCCATAGAATACTTTGTAAAGAAAGCGGGGTCCCGTAATCGTTTTTATTTTGTAACTACAAAATCCGATAGACCTTTGAAACGCCACCAAACATGAATTTCTCATTGTTTTGTCCTCAGTCCATACTGGATCATGACGAGAAACTTTCCACTGATATCCATCAATGTGAAGCATTTGAAATTTGCGTGGATTGGTCCGTCTATTCGAATTCATGATGGATGTAGACGTGTAGTAATTTCCTGGGAGCCTAATTTTGGTCTCGAATTAATGTAGGTTGAATATCATTCGCACTACAAATAAAGGAGGGTATAATATGCAAATTCTCAAACCCATAGAATCCAGATGAAAACCTTGTTATCCGTAGATATATGTATAATAAATGGCTTTTCTTAACCAAGGAAAAACCAAACAGTCAGATTATTTGTTTTCTTACCGCAGTCAGGGATCGGAGCTGCAATCTATTGAGCATGTTAAAACACAAGCCTGTGGTTTTAGCGAATCAATACTGAACATGTTGGAGTTTTAGGTGGCTTCGACTGTTTTCCGTTGATTCGAGATTGCTAGATATCCATAATAAGTAAGAAACGACACAATATTAATAATGCTCTTTAGAAATGCATTATACAATACCTTAGTTGGCAAACTATGCCTTTTCGCCTGTCTTACCAAAGGAAATTCTCGGTATGCTTTGAGCTACTCATACTTTTTATCTTTATAACTAAATATACAAATTTTTAAAAATTTTACTGATGATAAGTAGTTGGCGCAGAAACTAGTCCTTATTCATTTAGAATACCTAACCAAAACCAACGAAATTTCAGTCACAAAATCAATAACGGGACAATCCAAACCATTTCAAATTGAATTCATAACTTATCGTAGTAATGATGCTTGTAATGTAAACGTAATACTTTACAAACATTTGTTTCTAAGTCTAATTCCAAATAAGCTATACATTTTGTGAATGTCTTCTACTCTTGGTACATTATCTTACACATTTAAATATACACTTTGTCTTTTCCTTGAAGGTATGCAATGCTTTTGGTCACCTCGGCCATCAATCTTTACCAGTGCACTTAAAATTGATCGATTTACCTAACCTGTCAAGTAACAACAATACTCCATTATTATCTGATCATGAAGCCCCTCCAAGCTTATGTATCAGTTCTACAGTTTCACCTACTTTTACTACTCAATCACCAGTCTTAGCAACTACATCAAACTCAACTAAAAGAATCTCTCTTTTGGATCCTAATTCTGTGTTACCTGAATCTGTTAAAACATCCCATGTTGTTATGCGCCACTCAACCCACCTGGGCAACCTGAAGCCAGAATCACCATGTCTAGATCTCAGTTTACCTTTGCCCCCACCACCTCCACCTCCTATTAATCCTATCAGTCTTCGTTCTATATTACAGTTATCTGAATAAGTGGAATATCTGTCAAAAATTAGTCGTATTTCCCTTATTTTATTCAGTGTATCCTCTTATTTGAAGCATAATTTCCACTGTCGTTTGTTGAAGCTATTTGTTTCTCGTTATTTGATTAAGAACACCAGGTTAGTTTCTTTTAACGATAAATTATAATGCTCATTTTTAAAATTATGTTAGGCATTTTTATTATTACTTGCAAATTTCATAGATTATACAAGACATATATATTCACCGAATTAATTAACATGAATATTTATAAGTTATTAGCTTTTCTCATTGTTATTTTGAGTACAATTTAAATGTTACATATTCGAAATATGCATACTGTTACTTTTTCTGCACTCAAGATAATTCATCAAATTCTTTAAAACTCTCATCATCATCAACAGCATCGTAGAACTTTGCCATACCACATTAGCACAGAGATATAATTGTCAATTCAAATCCCATAGTAGTAGAGGTAGTAAAAGTATTAGGAGTTATCGGAGAGATTAGGGTTCGAAGATGTTATTCAAGAAGTATAATTCAGTGAGGTAAATTTAGAAAAAGAGAGGTGATGTCGGAAATTGTTTTATTCTCTCATCTTTCATTTGTAGCCTCTCCAGTCCCAATTTTATGAATTCCCCATAACTTTTTCTCCAAACAAAAATCCATTTAAATGGTTTGTCTTTCTTCCGATCTTCGATTCCCAATCTTTTCGTTACCTCTAACACTTCTACTACCTCTACCACGATGGATATTGTACAATAGTTATCAATTCTCTCATTTTTATTTCATTCTGTCATTGGTTTTTCATTCTTCTTAAATCAATTAATGTTATCTTTGGTGCTGTCAAAAGTGTGTGAATGGTTACCCAAACTTCGGGAGGTATCTACGAAGAGAATCGTGCTAGTAGTGATCCTGGTGATCAAGGATCGTTACTTCGGAAGCAAAACGATAGTTGCTTAAAGTCAGTTACGCAATTACCCCCCAAAAGACGATTGTTGTTGTTGGAACATAGACCATTTCACACCAAATTCATTTCGATTAAAACCTGACTTTTAATTGGTTGATTCTCTGGTGGTATTATTAAGGTGATTAAGACGTTCATTTCTTCCAGTTAAACGTCCCTGGGAAACCGGCTAGACAAATGAGATTGAAATTAGCAGTTTTTGTAGTATAAAGAGCATCACTTTAGAATCACTCGAGAAATCTTGACTGGAAAATTCTAGAATATACTTGTTGAAGGTTTCTTCTGTTGGGTCAGTTTTTTATTTTTGATAAATCTAGCTATGGGACCTTATCTTTTAGTGAAAAGTGAATGTAGTACTCTAATAAAACACTAATCATAAGTCATTTGTGGATTAATGTTTTCATCAATTTCACCTATTTGCCAGGTAAGTGCTCGTATACTTGGTTCCGAACCATGCTCTAAGTTTGACTGTTAGTGATACTATCTGGTTGCTTAGCCCGAAGTAGGTAGAACAGGGCTCAAGCCTACAACTTAGTGACCAAATCCAAACTCACTGGACCGCCAATTCACTGCTGCACTCATTATTGATTTTATGTATCCACTGGATGTTCCATTTTCTGATTTAAAAAAGTGAAAAAATACTTTTTACTTACTTTAAAGCTTGATATAAGATTTGAAATTTATTTAATAGGAGACTTAACTGTTGGGTTAACTAACTGGAATTGATAATTTAACGACTACCTGGAAAGGCGACAGTTAATGAATAAAATCGGAATAAGAAAAGTAGGTAATTCAAAGTTTAATCCTACTAATCTTGAAATAAATAAACGAATGAGTATGGAGAACGCATTTATAACCAAGTTTCTTCATTTATCTTCTTGTTTGCTTGACTTTTACAGTGAACCAATTAAATTATATTGCCTTTTATTTCTATATATCATTATTTACTCACGATTATTATTATTATTATTGTTATTTTAGATTACAAATGATTTAAAAATTTTCCTGTCAGTAGCGTCATTCAGTCTTCATATTCTATCTGTCGCCGCCTAACTAAATACCTTATCCATATCATTTCTTCTACTGCTGCTGCCTACTGGACGAGCGCATTTAACAGTTAGTTAGCTTTTGTTTGGTGTATTCCTCTTCTCTCTATCTTTGTATCTATCATGAAATAAACGACAACTAATAATTATTAACCTGCGATTTTTTCCGCACGAATCATCATCCCGATTTTTTTTTGCTTACTGTTTTTGTATTTTAACTTCTATTTTCACCACTGCGACACGTATATACACATTTACATACACTCATACACACTTAGCACATATTGTTTATATCAGTAAATGACTATTAACAAGTAATCATTGTAACACTTTATCATATGCTCCTATGTTGTTGTTTCATTTTTCACTTTAGCTACTTCCGATTAATTGTGCTTTTTAGTGCAATAGTTTATTGTTTTATGTTTGTAAATATACATAGCCTCATGTGTACTTTTTCACTCTCAACTGTTGTTATTTGTTTTGCATTGTTTGTCATTTCTTGTTTTTGGTTCAATGTCGTAAGAAAAGAAGTGAAAATGTACTCCCAAATTTTATTCATTGGTTTCTCGTTTAGCTTTTGTTTTGATATGATAATAACAATCATGATGTGTAGAATTGTTTTCTGACGAATTATTTCTTCACATGAAATAAAAATCATTTACATACCTAGTTTCCTAGGTTTGTTTTTTTCCGTGTGCTACAATAAAAAATAAACAAAAATGTATTGTGATCGATGGTATGGTATATACCATACCATTTGTATGTACGTTTAGACTCTCTTGACTTGGTTAAAATCCATCATAGTTATTATTTTTATGTGCTTTGTACGTTTCTTAAAGAAAACAATAAATATGGTTAAAATATCTTGATCTATGTTTGTTGTAACATTAGATGTAGAGTAACAGTAAGCAACTGGTACTAGGAATCCAACTGTTAGCAATCCTATTTAGAAAAAGATGGGCTTATTATTCATTCTCAATCCAGGAGTTTGGATTGATGGGCAGAACACTGTAGGGATCAATTGAACTGGCCTTCAGCCAAACTTTGGTTACACACAATCTCTAGTCAACCTGAATGGCGAATTGATGTAAGTCCTCTGACTGTTAATGAGGTTGAAAAGGCTATGGGAAATCTAAGGCGAGGGAGAGCAGCAAATCTGGACAGGCTTACTCCTGAGATTTATAAGGATGGTGGTCCAGTTAGATTGACTGAGATCATAAGTAGAATTCGGGAACTGGACACAAGCCCATACGAATGGTCTCAATCTCTGACTGTCCCGATTTACAAGAAAGGACAAAAGTCCTCTTGTAACAATCACAGAGGAATCAGTGCAACTAATATAGTGTCTGAATTGTTAGCCTCGATAATACTTATACACCTAACTAGTGCTCGTGAAGGACAGACTTGAGAAAACCAGGCTGGTTTTCGACCTGGACGTGGCTGTATAGACTAGATATTGCACTACATCATGTTCTACAGCATAAACACACTTTCAGACGTCCTACAATAGTAGTATTTCTCGACCTTAAGGCGGCATTCGATTCTGTCAATTGTGAGGTTCTCTGGCGTTGTCTGTCACTGAAAGTAATAGCAGAGAACTACATTAACGTTATACAAGCTCTCTAATCGAACACTACTGATTGAGTGATCGCTAGTGGGACACTGTCATCGAATTAGATTACTTCGAGTGGAGTTCGTCATGGCTGTCCACTTTCTCTATACCTGTCTAACTTTGACATTGACATGCTTTCAAAGTTGACACTTTAACCATCTGACTTTTCAGGGGCTTGTTGACGTAGAATATGCCGATGATATAGTTGGTGAAGGTGCTGACAAAATTCAGTCTTTTGACTACCCTAAGCAATAGTGCAAGCATGTTCGGGATGCGGTTTTCCCGCTCGAAATGCAAGATGTTTCTTCAGGATCGGTTTGCGTAGGCACCTGCACCAGCGATAGAGAGTAAAGTAGTTGAATGTGTTGTGTGCTTCATTTATCTTGTGAGTCTCATCAGTGCTGATGGCCTGGTGACTGACGAAATCTCAGCACAAATGCAGAAGGTTTCGACTGTCTTTCGCCTGCTTTCATCACTTGTGGCGTGGATGAGATATCTGTTGTTAATTAAAGGACGTGATTACTGCTGATCAGTTTGCTCCGTCCTTCTATATGGTCATGAAACATGACCAGTAAGAGTGGAGGATATTCATAAGTTACTAGAGTTCTATCATAAGTGTCTTCGAAGCATTGCTCATGCATTTTGAAACCGAATTATTTGTTGTTATAAAATTAACGTCATAGTAGTGTAGTGACAACAGAACATATTCAGTTATGATCAATACATATTCCTGGTCTCATTTCAAAAATGATTCCATTTATATGCAAGAGCTTTTCTTTTTTGCTAAGTTACTGAATTGATTACGTGTTATTTTCAAAAAATCTAGCCTTTGTAGAGATTTTGCTCATAGATCATTGTCAATGTTAATCAAGCTAATAATCTTTTTTTTTCCAATGCAAAGCAACAAATACATGTATCAATCTTTGGTTCGAGTACTTGTTTTTACGGCTCCAGTATGTATATGCTAGAATTACTTCACATTCAATGTACGGTAGTACAATGAATCATCTCAAAGTTTTATAATTCAATTTATCAAATTCCCTTTCTTCATGCATATAATCCCTGATATTCACTTTCTAACCATGGAAAAACATCATCCTAATGGATCAATATTTCCTAGGTATTTGATGGTTTTTATTTAACTTTAAAATGCTGTCCAAGTTTTGTTGCTCTTTGTTCTAAAAAAATTGTCAATCAACTTAAAAAATTGTCTGCTTCCATCGTGATGATTTCATGAAGTATTTTGATTGCGATTTTATTTGAATACGTTCATTGAATCATGATAAATTACACCCACTGTCCGAAATGTATATTTACATGTAATAAATCAATAAAATCTGCATTTTTTTAAATATTCATTATTGTTATCAAACTAAATCAATAAGTATTTTCCGACATGTACACAGTCTTCTATTATTATGATTCACATATAAACGAATATGTGACTATCGATTTCATTTGCATAATTCTGATGAATATGTATACAAGTTAACTTCCATTGCATTTTGATTGTATAATTAAACTGACCTCAGTGGCTTTATAGATGCCTAATTTAAATGTGATTTTATCTGATAAAGGTAAATTTTTATCACGAGGAATTTTCAAAAACCAGGGCTGATTGAACGACTTCGTCATCGCTTAAAGTTCTCTGTACATGATCGCAAACACGTTCTGACCCTAGGACCTACGAGTTTTATATTCTACATAATGCCTTAGAATCATAGTCGACCTTTTCAATATTGTAAATTCGCAAAACAATCTAACTGCCATCAAGTTTTAATGATAAGTAAGTGACTAAATTCCAACATGAACTATTCAGTAGATCAGCCGAAGGTTCTGAATGGTTCTCCACCTAATATCCACTCACAATTAGAACTATCTTCAGCTTGAAAAAATGTTTATCAGCCACCTAGTAAAACTCATGTATCAGTGAATTTCGCCTTTTTGAATGAATCCATTCAAGGTACTTACAGGACATATACACTATATGGTGTCATACACAAAAGTTCCCAGAACTAATAGCGTTCAAATAAGTTTTCGTAATTTTAGAAATGTCGTACCTCAACAAAGTACTCTCACTGATTTTAAGTTATTTTATTGCTGTCAAAGATATGGATGAGAAATTCGTAGCAAATAATTATTTGAATAGAGAAATAAGAAGAGTGAATGTCATACTAAATAAGAAATTTTGACCTTATCTCCAAAACTGTATTTACACAAATAACATGTTGCTTGTATGTGACTGACGAGAAAGCACGAAATGGTACTATCTCACAAAATATGTCTTCTTATTTCTCTATTCAAATTTATCAAAGGGAACCACTGTTTTGAAATAATTATTTGTTTACATTTTTCCTACTGGATGATTGGATAATTACTCTTTCATTAGACTACAAATCAGTGAATATTTAATTGTAACAAAATTTATAAAATATAGATGTGAATTGACAATGAATTAAAACTTTATAATGGACAAGCGGTATAGCGGAATGTTTACCAGTAGGTGTTAGTGTAGTTCAACTTACCATGGCTCACATATCCTAGCACCATCGAGTGAGCAATGCTGTTGTGAAGTATATCATTTCAATTGATGAAGCATTGAAATTTCATCTTTTGAGGTGTTTCCGTCATCTGTTATGTATGCCCGATCTCCGACTGCCTTTACGAGCTATGTTTTATGGTGTAGGTTTGATTATAGCTGGAGGCGCCCACACCGAAGCATGGCAAAAATCCATGAAGTCGCTAACAACTGGACTGAGTCACGTTGGTAGATGCAGGCTACCTAGTTGGGGTGTGCGAGACGAAAGTCACCGATGGTTAGAGACCTTGAACGACATGGCTCAAAATCGTTTGCAGTGGTGCAGGTGCATCCATTCTTTGTCTCCTCTCAAATTGTAATCTTCTGAATTCTTCATCATCTCTATCTTTCTCTTAAGTTTATTTCACTGGATTATACTTCATGAATAATTTCTTCGAACCCTAATCTTCTCCACTACCGCTAATACTTGCACTATCTTTACCAATATGGGATTTAATTTGGCACTTGCCTCTCTGTGTTAATGTACTATGGCAACCTGAATTGATGTACGTACGTGAGAAGTTCTATGATTTAGCTGACTGACCGACTGATTAGTTCCAGACAACAAGGTAATTGAACCCGACTTACATATATGTTTATTTTTTAAACTGCTTTGTAACGGATAAGTTTGTGATTTCATACTATTTTGTTTCTAAAAAAATTTATATAGTGTTCTAATTGATTGGTTGAATAGGCTATTTGTAAATAGGATTGGAAACAGTCGTTTTGTAAAGCTTTGTAAAATTTTACTGAAATATACGTAAGACATGTGACTCACTCGTTATTGATATTAAAGACTGTAAATGATCTGTCTCTATCGGTAGTTATGCACTGTGAGCGGCTTGTGTCGATAAGAGTTTTACTAGATATATCGTGCAACCGTCAGTGGAATCTGAAATGCTCTTTTTGGTCTATTCTGTGCTTATCAGTATTTGCGTTTACACGGGGATGTAGGTATATCTAACAGGTCGCCAATAGGACAAAGTGTACTCGAGCTACTAGTCAAAATTCAAATATATTGGAAACATTTAAAGAAAGATGATAACTTACCGTTGTTCAGGTTTGATATAACAGAAAAGATAATTCATTTCAGTCCTTCAGAAAAAATCAACAACTGGCGATTACTAGCTTTAATTATTTAATTATAATGGGACAAAACACTGGTCCGAGATTCCATTACTAATCTTTATCATCACGAGGTATTCGAATAAATATCATATCCATTTTAGATTTAGATAACAAAATGATGAATTCATTACTTTTTTTTTAGAAATCATATTGACCATTAATATATGTAAATTAGTTAACAAGATAACTAAACTTCGTAAATTTACATAACATTTCAAAGAAATATAAAAAGAGCACTATTAAAAAGATATCATTGACAAGAACTTTTATTAAAGTTTGGAGTTATCGAAGCAAGAGATAAATATATAGCTGTGCTCTGATGTTTACTGAAACATTTATCCATTTTAGCGAATTTCTGTGTACGTTGTTTCGAATTCGGAAAAAACTATTTTAAATTGATTTAGTCTTTTTATTTTTGTTATTAGTTGGGAATGAAATTCATGGAGTGAATCTCATTCGCCTATACTTTAATAGCTCGATAAATTTACACTTGTTTTAGTGATTCAACTGAAATTCTAACCCACCATTAATCGCATGAAAATGTACCAAGTTATCTAATTAATAGTTTAACTAGACAGTCTTCTAAAATATTTCATGGGTGAGCGCAAGAGTTCAACCATTTCGGGTGTTATACTGTAATGGTCTGATTACCTAAAATTCAGGAAAGTTAGATCTGGCAGTTATAGAATCATAACTCGGTTTAAAGCTGACATGTTTATCGCGAAAGCTGTAACGACTGAATTTGATTTTCGTTGCGTTAACTGTATGAAGCAAGATGAATTTCAAACTAGAGAGGAACAATTATTTAATAAACATTGTTTCATAAATTCTTAGGTCAGACATCAAACTGAATGAAAACTGTAAAAAAATATAGCCAGTCAAGGTCAAAGTAGCAGCTGTGCAATAAAAGGTGATGGTGCTATTATTTTTCAGATAAATAAATATGAAGGTCATTGTGAATGGGACATGGGTTTGATTAAAGATGAAATCAATAAAATGAATGGAATTGTTTCACTTAAATGAAGGACGTTCGATTGTACTGTAGATATATGATATTAAATAGGAAATTATTATCATTATTATGATCGAAGATAAAAGTACATGTGTAAAGAAAAATTAGTTCAGAAAATTTCTCTTCCTAACAAATTTATTTTCAAAGCTGTGTAATCACAACTATATACTTTCGTTACAAAGTGATAATTATGTTTATTGATAATAATAATAATAATAATAGTCGTAAGAACAATGACGTGCAGAACATTGTATCGGTGAGGCAGAATAAGAAGCTGAAAATCTAATGTCAAGGTGACAAACCTAATGTGTTTGGTGAGATTAAACTTAGAGTTGAAAACATGACTTAAATAAGTAAATAAAACCAGAAATCTAGAAACAATATGTAGAGCTGTAAAAGAAACTGAAATGATGGCTATAAAAGAGGACGCATAAATTTCTTCTGTACCTAAACCCAGTTTTTGGCTGAATATAGCAAATAGAGATTGAAGGTATGCACATACTTTCCGACAGATTGGATTCAATTTTACCAATAATATTAAACAGTGAATCAGATCCATTAACCTACAATGTCCCTCCTCAGGTTATACTGGAAAATATTACTCAAAGTATTGAGAATTCAACTCTTTAGTCTATCAATAAGGAACAATACATGGCAGACCTCAGGCTGAACAGATATTAACTAGATCATTTATTGACGTGAAAAGTTCCAGATTCAACACAGATGGGCTTAAGTATTATGGTAGGAGTTTTAATGAAGCAGTCAACATGACAAATATTTACAGTCAACTTTAGAATTTACCAGAAAATATCGTTTTCCTTTCGATGGATAACATATAGCTTTTTATTTTTAGTTAACGAAATTAAGAAAGATAAGTGAGATATCATTAATTTTAAAAATATATGCAGGTAATTAGCATAAGAATTTTAGAAATGGTAAAAAACATATGCCCTTTTCCATTATAGCACAAAGACTGGTAAAGTTTAATGTTTGACAATAAGAGCTAAGATATATTTTAGAGATTAACACAATACAGTATCACTTCAGAACATTGTTCAACTGATTCTCTCATTTTATTATACCATAAAATCCAAGCATTTGAGACATGTTTTATTCTAAGTGACATTGGTAAACTATATATATATATATATATATATATATATATATAACAATTCCATCATCGATTTTATGGATGAATTTTAGAATTATGATCCTTAGAGAGACCGTAAAGTGAAGTTTCGAAACTTATTGTACGTATTATAATTTTGTCTTTTTTCCTTAAAACACTCGTTATTAGTAGCACTTAACAATACTAATGTCATTAGTAATACTAATACTGTTGTTAAAATATCAACCATACAATAATTAAACGGCTTAACTTTAAATTTTCGTATTTAGAATAAAAAATGTATTATTCCTAAGTTGTTTTTTTATTGTTAGAATACATTTAGAGAATAGTTCTTTGGAAATACGGGGAAAAAGTTGTAGAACTGTACTATTATTACTATTATTGATTTAAATGTAATGATCTAATTGTAACAGACTTATCTTTTGCATCTAAAACTTTCAATTTTCATACCGAAAATGAACATTGAATAAAAGTCTCAATCAGATAAGATGTATAGAATGTTCAATGTATTTTAGTTTTAAACAGCTTTACAGTAGTGAATGATAATCTGTGTAGATAACATAAATTCCAACAACAAAAAAGACCATACGACTTATTCATGAGGTTAGTATTTCTTTGACAAAAGGAAAATAGTGTGATTGTTTTGTTTTTTTTCTTAAATTCTCATTTTGATAATATTTAAAACTAAAATATTTTATATAATTAGTCATAAATCAACCAGTAAATTAATGAAAAATGAAACAGTATAATGAAGTCTAGTTAACTTAATTCAGAAAAGAAAAAAAAGTATGCTATGGAGGAGGAGATGATTAGAAAAAGTTCATAGAAGAAAAAAATATATAAGAAGAATAATATTAAAAATAAAAAAAAGATGAATAATTTTTTTTTATTACAATTAAGATTTTTTTTGCGCTTAGTTTATATAAAATAGTTAAAGTTAACTAATTATGAAATAATTAGACAAAATGAAAACAAATGAACTTTGATGATGAATTTTTTTGTTTTGTTTCGCTACTGAAAACAAATTCACATATTTTGATTTAATAAAATTAACTTACAATGTACAAGACATATGATATTAATGTGAAAGAAGTGAAATTGTAACTTTGTTTTGTACTTTACTTGTTTTACTCATGATTGGTAATGTTTTTCTTTTGTGTGTCTAATATTCAGTTGAAAGTTGAATATGTTGTTGTTGTATCTAACTTCTGTTTTTGAATTTTGTATTATATTCAGCCAGTTGTTTAGTGATAACTCTGGCTATGAAGATCTGTGTTGTTAGGGATTTGATGGTGAACTTCATATGAAATATAGATATTCAACTACGTTAGTGATTCTAGTATTCTGATATTAATTTTGTTTTAACACACTTTCTATAGATGTTTAACTTGATGGTGATATGATATTCATCAAACCTAAAAAATTCAACGTTCTATCTAATGATTTATTTGCAATAATGATTACTAGAGTTGTGTTTAAACTAGTATAAGCTATATTGAATTTAACGGCTTTCTAATAGATTGATTAATTCTGCCTAGTTCTACCTAGATCTCAATAGCTTTAGCAGTTAGAGTCTCTAACCACTGAGTACCAGACTTAAACATTATACTATTTTTTGAAAACTGTCAAACATAAGAAAAAAGCACTGCTTGAATAGTTTTGTTTATCTTGGAAAAATTCATTCTTTAAAGTATACATTAAAACACATGTTGTCATAAAGATGATCAGGGAAAAATTTAACAGACTCTTGAAATCTGTGTAAAAGTTCAATTTCCTTTTTATGGAAAGTGTTAACTTAATATAATCGTGTTAATGAGGATTATCATATGTTATAATATGGTTCGTCTCTATTTTAACTTTTGAAATTATCTTAAAAAAAAGCCAGTGACTGGATTTTTACAATGTAATTATTAAAAACTTGATTGATTGTATGATCATAATTTGTTGTTTCTAAACTTTTGTTTCGTCGACCTTAAATTGTTCTTTATTGCTTAGTTCTTTTTCACTTATGGCATAATTATGAACACATCGTTATTTCTTAATTATAATGTTGATTTGTGTTCAGGAATTTACTCAATATTATGGTATGAGTATAAGGCATAAATGAGTGAATTGTATACATCTCATCTACTTTCTAATTTCATTCTGTGATTAGATGCTTGGTTGGCAATACCTTAAGAAACTCTAAACAATAGAGATTTGACCTTTTCCATTCAATCAACTGTCACTTTATGAAATCATGTTTTGCATTCCACAACAGCCTAATAATCTTATTGAGCACTTTCTGATCTTTATACAATAAGACTAATATGGCTAACCTGTTTTAGTTTCCGATTCCTTTAATCAAGAGGGGAGATAGAGATAGATTTTATTATAATGCTGTTCATTTGTCTACTAAATATCTATTTCTGATTAGATAATAAAAGCTTGCATGATTTACTTATGATAAATAACTAGAGCAGTGGTTCAATGGTTAATATATTTAATTTATAAACAACTACGTTTCATCTTCGAGTTTCGACCGGATCACTTTTGTTTGACTACGTGTCTATGATCATTAGTCATCAAAAAAAACAAACAGGTGACTTGAAAGACAGTGCAGTAGTATATCTAGTTAATCAATATCAATTTCTTCTGAAACTAACTGCGATACATTTCAGACTTAATGAAAGTTGAATTAAATGTGTTTATTAAGTTATTTTCAATTTGATTTGTCTGGTTTGATCTCTTAGTGATCTCTTAGTTCCACTAAGGTTTACTTGAAACTAAACATACACTGAAAAACAACTTAATTTTAATTTAACTTTGGACGATCACATAGGATTTAAATGATATTATCAAATTGTCGAACATTTATGCTTAATTTAAACTGAATAAGTTGAAAACAAAGTTCTTTTTTTATTAAACATTTAGTGAAATACCTTAGTCCCACAGAAGTTCAGCCATTATTTGAATAGATTGTGAAACTGAATTATTAAGGTTTGAATCCCTTAACATGTACCGATTCCTTTAGAATTATAGGTGCGCCTTGTTAACGAGTTCAAAATACAACAAAACTATGGTCCGAAGCTTTCACTAATCATTTAACTTTGAAACACTGTGCGAAGTCCTTTGGACTAATGACCGAATTCCAACATCATAGGTAACATTTGATCAGTAATAAGGACTAAAAAAACACGACAGGGATCACTATTCAAAGATCATTTTGTGTAAAATAGTAACGAATGGCAGAAAACATACAATTTTAATTACATAAAAAAATGTGATAAATGTCTTTCGAAAGTATAAAAACTACATTCGGTATTTTTAATCGCCTCTCAGAAATCGCTAAGCAAAATCAATTGATTCCATTCTTCACTAAAAGGTATGAATGTTTTACAGGTTAGAAATGTGCAGTATCGAGTTGATCTGCTGCATTCAATTTTCAATTTAAAAATGATAACAATGTTTGAAATCTGGATCATGATGGTTAACTAAAAAAAGAATTCTTAATCTTTTAATCTCACAAGTATTCTCTATTTCAGGCTCATTCAGTTATCATGTCGAACTAGAAGGAAATAATTTAGCCTTCATGCTACTTTTTTAATGATGGTACTATTATTATTATTATTATTATTACTATTATTTTGGTTCGGAAAAAACATTTATCTTTGTGTCGGTACTTCTATTTCTGAATTCAAGAAAATATGTTTGCATAGTTCCAGGTTATTTTTTAACAGACAATAGTGAATTTCACATCCAAGCTGACTATTTCTATTTGATTTAAATCTTTTTAAATATTTCAGCCTAAAAAGATTCCTAGACATCATAACTGAAAAATCAATTGTATATACATTATTAAGCACAAATAAAAATTAGCCTGATGTAGTTTAGTAGTAGTGTTTAGTATGAAAGGTCTATTTTGTCTAAATGTCACTAGTATATCATTAGTCAAAATATTTTATCTTTAATGTCAGTCCTATTTCGATAGATAGCTACTTTTAATTAGAAATTCCAAGGTTCAATAACAATCTAACAGTCGTCGTTTATTCTTCGTTAATTTTTAAAAATAAAGATTATTAACAGTGTTTTATTATGTAAATGCGAAATGTTAACTTAACAATCGTGACTAAATTTTCATCCATAAAAATTAATGAATTTCATCCAACATTTAGGGTTTCATGAAATGTAAATCATGATTTTCAACAATAATTGCTTTGATCCTCATCATTTCGAACAAATAGTAATTAATTCCCTGTGTTTATTTCATCCGTTAGCTACTTTTATTTCAAAATTTCAAATGAAAATGATTAGGTTAAGAAATCAAAGCCTATAATTTTACATGAAGTTGATAAAAAAAGATATTTTCAGTAAATACATTTGGATATAATTTATCTCATTTTAATGATTTGAATAAAAATATAGTGCTATAAATATATTGAACTATAAATATTACATTAAATAATAAAACTGGAATTAATAGACCGGTAAGATCTATGGTATTGAATCAATATAGATTTCCACATGTTACCCCGATAATGAAAAACAGCTTAAATGATGTAGAAATTAAATCAAGCATTAAGTCTTATAACAACTCACATACATTTAAGTTTGTTTACAATAAATATGGTTAAGCCCTTTTCTTTAATTATTTAACAGACAAAGTAATTGGTATAGCGACAACTTATCTGTACCAGTGTACTTTTATTATTGTCCCATTTGTATGAGCAGGTATGATTGAGCATTGCTTACCGCCTACACACATTCATTCTACTGGCTTCAATATTATTAGCCGTTAGAATAATCCGATGACTCATTCATTTTTCCACGTACATAAATGCAAATTTTCATCCTATTCACGTGCTCACTTGCATTTCGGCACTCTCATATCATTCTCGCTTTCGATTCGTATGTCTGTGGTTTTGTGATCTGTATACGGCGCGATAACAAACGTAATTAATGCTTCGTATATGTCTTCCGATTTATACACCGTTGGGCGTTATTTAGCAATGGTTATCAGGACGACCAGTATATGAAGTTTAGGAACATTTCGAATTCCGACCTCGGCAGAATCGGTGAGCTCACCTCCACCGCGGGTTTGTGAGTTCGTTAAGATAGAATAATGCGCAAAGTCTTCATATTCATTGCAGTGAAACAAAAACTGGAAAAACAAGAGGATTAGAAGTGTTTTTTCGAAAGCATTCTTAAAAAACTGTTAAAGAAATACTTATTTGCTAAAAAAAATGAGATTAGTTTTTTAAAAGAGATATTTTTATGGAGGCATGGAAAATCAACGGTCAAATAGTATATCTGTGTGTTTATAGTAAAAATGATGTTAATTATAAAGCTGTTAAGTTATAAATCATAGGATATTCTTCTTCATTGTACATTTTATTCATGAATAAATCCTTTAGGATAAAGTATAATAAATGTTTCATAGTTGATCGCATCATGATAAGGAAAACTAACTGTTGTTTCAGTAAACAAGTAGAACGATTTTGATTATACTGTTTACTTTTGTCAAGGAATATCATTAAATAAACATCTTATAAATAGCATCATCAATAAACTTTGACTACAACCCTTCAAAGCGATAATTGTCCTATTTGAAGTAGACACAAATCGATTATTTATAATAATCTATTTTTAATGAGTCGAATTCTAAAGAAGTTTATCTAACAGGTTTTAGCAATTTTAACACTGCAGGAAAAATCAGACTATGTACAATATCATCGATTTCGGTAACTAATCATCATAATTACTTTGAATGTTAATATCAACAGTCAACATTTTTTAGCTTCTGCCTTTTTCATAATCTATTATTATTCGATCAAGTTACCTAGTTTTACATGGGTTTTAAAAATTATTTCACTCTCATTCATAATTATCTTGTTGTCAATAAAACTGAATCCTGACAAACTGTGATATATTTAATGATGAAACTACTAACGTTTCTAGGAAAGTCAAATCTAGTAGAATAATGGCTCAGTAGTTCAACCATTAAACCAGTAAGTTTGAGCACCGATTCAACTATCTCAATTAGGGGCAGCTACTTTCTATTGCCAACTGACTACAGAAACCTGTACTTTACAAATGATATAAATTGCAATTAAAATATATATGAACCATGTTGTTGGAATAGGTCATTCACTTCACTATCCAGTGTATATATTACTGTTAACGTTTCTATTGGTTTTATGAAGTTAAAGTTTGTAAGATAAGTAATGATAACTTTCTACTACGATCCTAGCTACTTTTTTCAATGACTCAAATATATTTAGCTATCTCTGTTGCAAGTAATTTTCATAAATCTATTAAAACAGTTAACATTTAAGTAGTAAATCAATTCTTCATGATTATTTTACACTTATATTTAGGTAATTATATTCATGTACTCCATTATTTTCTATATTTAATATATTAAACTTTTGGACAGTACCATAAACAAATATTACAAACATTTAGATTGATACTATTGAAAAAATCCATCATAACTAACGTTTGCTGAGGTTCATAAACCTTGGATGACTGAATATCGAATACTACTACTACTACTACTAATAATAATAATAATAATAATAATAATAATAATAATAATAAAGGTATTTGATCATCCTCCTTCGGATAGATTGAGAAATCATTATTCAAAGCTTTCCTTAAATAACAGTCAGATAGATGTGTAGTTATTTAACCGAATTAGTAATTACTTCTGACAATATCCCATCAGAAAAACGTAGTTAATTTACTTTCCGTGAATTTTTGAACGTGGCTAGATTTTGTTTTACTTTTTTACTTTCACCTGTTACCCCCAATGGAACATAGGCCACCGACCAGTATCCTCCAAACTACGCTGTCCTGGGCTTCTTTTTCCAGTTCTGTCCAACTTTTGTTCATTATTCTCATGTCTATTTCTATGTTTCCGAGTAATGGTTTTCTGGGCCTTCCTCTTTTCCTTTTACCTTGAGGGTTCCATGTGAGGGCTTGTCTTATGATGCAGTTGGGTGCTTTCTAAAATGTGTGTCCTATCCATTTCCAGCGCTTCTTCATAATTTGCTGCTCCGCTCAAATCTGGTTTGACCTCTCTCACCGTAGATTGTTGCTGTTGGTGTATGGCCAACGAATCCGAAGTATTTTGCGTAGACAACTGCTAATGAATACTTGTATCTTCTGGATAATGGCTTTGGTATATTTCCAAGTTTCCGCCCCATACAGTAGAACTGTCTTGGCATTTGTATTGAAAATCCTGATTTTGGTGTTGAGTGATAGTTGTTTGTAGTACAAAATGCTGTTCACCTGTAAGAATGCAGCCCTTGCTTTTCCGATCTGCGACCTCACATCTGCCTCAGATCCACCTTGACTGTCAATGATGCTGCTCAGATATGTAGAGGTGTTGACGTCCTCCAAGGCATCTCCATCAAGAGTGATTTGGTTGGCCCATATTGTGTTGTATCGTAGAATCTTGCTTTTCCCTTTATGTATGTTGAGACATGCTGCTGCTGAGGCTTCTGATACACTAGTCGTCTTCTCCCCCATTTGTTGTTGTAAAAGAACCAGATAATCTGCGAGGTCAAAATCGTCCAGCTTCGTCCTAGCTGTCCATTGGATACCATGCTTTCCTCCAGATGTTGACGTCTTCATAATCCAGTCGATCAC
Source organism: Schistosoma turkestanicum (assembly GCA_944470395.2). NCBI lineage: Eukaryota > Metazoa > Platyhelminthes > Trematoda > Strigeidida > Schistosomatidae > Schistosoma > Schistosoma turkestanicum. The sequence goes on from OX103971.1 coordinate 43,626,522, forward strand.
CAGGAGAAAGAGAAAGGGTGAGAGTAAGCAACCTTGACTGATACCTGTCGTCACCTCAAACGAGTCTGTCAGCTGTCCTCCGTACATGATTTTGCAGTTCAACACATCGTAACAATTCCGTATGATGTTGACTATCTTCTCAGGCATACTGTAGTGTCATAGAAGCCTCCACAGTGTTGTCCTGTTCACGCTGTCAAATGCTTTCTCGTAGTCAATGAAGTTGATGTAGAGTAGTGAGTTCCATTCAAATGATCGCTCCACAATGATCTGTAATGTTGCAGTTTGGTCAGTACACGATCTATTCGTACGAAATCCAGCCTGTTAATCTCGAACAACGAAGTCCTCGATTCTGTTTAGCAACAGTCTTTTGAAGACTGCTTGGTATTGAGAGAAGAGTGATGACTCTGTAGTTCTCACACTTGCTGAGATCGCTTTTCTTTGATATTCTTATGAGGTATCCTTCTTTCTAGACTATTGGTACTTGTTCTTCCTCCCAAATGTTTTTGAGGAGAGTGTGGAGTATTTCTGCAGTTGTTGCCATGCCTGCTTTCATTGCCTCTGATGGAATGCTGTCTAGTTCCGCTGCTTCGAAGCTCTTGGTTTGTCTGATGGCCAACATCAATTGGGAAGTCCGTAGATGCTTCTTCGATGTCGGATGGGTTAAATGGTCATTCTGAAACTTGTATTGATACAGATATAGTCGGTTTAGTTCTGTGTAGTGTGGTCCTGTAAAATCCATGTAGCTTTGTGTATGAGTTTATGAGAGAATATTGTGCCACCGATGACAATTTTATTGAAATTACATAGGTTTGCAAATCTCTCACCATTTTCGTTCCTTTCTCCCAGTCCATGTCGTCCCATGATGTCTTCATATCCAGTATTGTCCTTGCCAACCCTGGCATTTAGGTCTCCTATTAGAATCGTCAAATCCTTTGGTGAGCATCTGTCGACAATTGACTGCAGCCTCTTGTAGAGTCGATCTCAAACGTCATCATTGTAGTCATTGGTAAGTGCATAGCATTGGATGACGTTCATTGTAATGTCCTCTTTCTTTGTTTTGAATGATGCTTTAATGATCCTGGGTCCGTGAGATTCCCATCCTATCAGTGCCTTTTGTGCTTGCGTGGACAGCATAAGTTCAGGTCCTTGTGTGTGTGTCAGGCATTTTCTTCTCCATGGCCGGAGTATAACAGCAGCTGCCCTGAAGCTAGTCGAAGTTGTCCAACTTGTGTCCAATGTGTTTCACTGACTCCAAGCACCTGTAGGTTGTATCTTTCCATCTCTGTAGCAAATTGGAGTAGTCTTCCGGTCTCCCACAATGTTAGGACATTCCATAAATCTTAAAGAATGGTTGCTCTGGTTGTCAAAAGGGAGATATGCCTTGTGACCTTCAAAGGAACTCGGTTTTCATTATGAGACGTCATAACTCTTCTGAATGAAGACCTTCTAACAGCCAGGACAGAGTTTAAATGGTCTGAATTGATTTTCCTGGTTAGCGTTTTTTTGCGAGTTAGTATTCTTTGAGCTAGGGTCGCCAACCAATGCCCAATCCTCCTTTATCGGGGCTTGGGACCGGGAGAAGTCTCAGAGAGGCTCCAGGCGGAGTTAACGTAGATAGATTAATCGTGTTAAATCTGAGCAACAAACCATTAAAATTACAGACATTGAATAAATTCCATTGTATTTTTACCGATTATAAGGCTTGTGAAAGTTTTAGCATGTGTAGTGATATCATTTTCACGAAGAAAAACACGATTGATAAAACAGAAACATTTATTATTATTACCAATTGTACCAGTGAAAGCTTTACCGAACGTTTTTATTTATTCGTAATTTTACAAAGCGCTGATTGATTTACTCGTTGGTCACCACCTTGCTTTTGTTGCTCTGTACCTTCGCCCGATAACCTGTCACGTTTCGGTATTCTTTCGATAACACGAAATCGCCAGCAACAACACTTATTTCATCTTGACTACCCCGACTTCTTACTTTCGATAAAAGATTTGGGATAATGCTTGGGACCCGAACTTAACTCATTTATAAACATGTTCATAGTCCTTCGCCTCAAACATCTACCTACCTTTGAAACTATATCTAGAAGTGTTTCGTACCGTAAACAGACTTCAGACTTCTTATTATGTAAATTAAGTTTTGGTTTGTTGTTTTATCTATCTTATTTACTAAATCAAGTTTATGGATTACGCTTCTATTGTAAATAATTTCCAGTACAAGAGGTTATCGCATAATGGCTGAGAACTTTGCACTACAATCCTCAGACATTGATAAAGTGGATGAAATGTGATGAAATGTCCTTTAAAATCATCCATATACGCTAATTTTTTGCCTCAATTTCTGATCAGAGTTTTCAGTTCTTACAACTTTTGTTTTACTAAATAACTTTCTTAGCCTTAGGAATACAATAAAAATTGTTTTAAGAGTAGGGAAGCATTAAACACCATCCTTAAAGTTATATAAATCTCCACAAACCACTTGTTTAAAGGCTTGTTTCCAGTTTATTAGGAAATTAATTAGGTGTGTCCACATTTCAGTTTAAAACAACATTTGGATATTTGAATGACTAATCAGTGAACTAGACATTTTAACTAGATTAGTAAAAGTTGTCCTTGTCAATAAATATTGAGCGTGTGCACAGCTGTACATCATTCATTCCGTATGGTTTACTTCTAGTTCTTATCCTCATAAATTTATTCGTGTTATCCAAAAAATTTACTAATATCTTCATAATAAACCAAATCTGAAAGCGAACATTTTCTGTGAACTATAATTACCTCTTCAGTGATTGATGTGAACTGCCGTCAATAATCAACGTCTATCAACAATCGCTCTTGTGAGTAAACAAAATGTTACCAGTCTTAACACACTGAAATTAGGGATTGCTTAGAATGAAACTTGACTACATCAATTTATTCCAATTTGAACAGCCCTATAAAGTGCTATCAATGATACGATAACTACTACAATCAATACGTGACCTCCTTATTTAAGTGCAGATATTGAAATGAACGAAATGAAGGAAAGTTTCAGTTGATATGAGTTTCCTGACGATAGATTCTACAATTAAATGATCTTTCAGAGACTGTGACCTGTGTACATATCTTTCACAATCTAGGATAAACTAGAAAACTGGTGAAAACTGTGGGGCTATGATACCTGAAATTAATGCTAATCAGATTCACACCAGATACCAGCTTCCGGATAAACTTCTCAAAATCCTAATAAGATTCAGTGACCTGTGCGTTTAACTAAGTCTCTGGTCAAGTGATTATTCACCGATGAGGTTGAATAAGAATTGGATTATATAGTGATTACAGTTGAAACTCACTAATAACATTCCAAATAAGCATGTTATACTAGCTGGAATATATAAAGATCTGTAGAAATTAGTATGGCTGCAAACCTACGTGCTCTATTCTAACCTTTAGCTAGGTGAATTGTTCAAATCCTTCCACCTGTCACACCACCCATATATTTTCACTTAACAGTTACTTACTTTCAACCTTAACTAAACTAAATACTGTCCATCAAAGAACGCTTTAGGGAAAATACTGAGTAAACCGTTAAGCAATTCAGCTGGTTTTCCTTACATGAAGGACTAACCCAAACACAACAAGAATAAATTCTTATCATAATAATTTTGAGCTCATAAGAGCAAAATCACTGATACCAACTTTAAAAATAAGTAGATGAATTTATCGGTAAGTAGGTTGGCCATCTATCTAAACGATCTAGAATATGCATAGTCAATTTATTGATTGTTCCATTGTTGATTGTGAATGTATTGTTACTGGTTTCTTAATTGACCTGATCTTTGACCTTGAAAGTATCGATTACAACCATCATGATTTGATAGATTCGTCTTTATCAATAGACACCCATTGATATGAATGTCTAATTTTCAAACATTTTCTACTTTACTGTAAACTCATAATGTGAGCTAATGTAGCCTAGTACGATAAGTCATCACTGATGTTTGTTACCTAGTATTCAAAAATATGAAAAGAAGACATTTCCAATACACTTTAGTGATAAATGTGTTAGTTACATTTTTGCCACTTTTATTACTACCAGTTCTGCGGATTCTATGCTTGAATTTGTGGAATCTAAACTATACTGTTATGAGCATTTTTAAGAATATCTGAAGAAACCTATTTTTATGACAAAAATAAACGGGATTAATAGCTTGAAATAAGCTATGTTCTACTTGCCTTCGAAGAGTATTGTTGAAATACGAAGTTACAATGAGCGTTCCAAATCGAATAAGATTGTAATTGTTGGGACTAAGATAAATACTTCAGAATGTTTTATCGAAAATTAAGTAGTGTCCTTTCAAAGCTCTAGTGTTCCTTTTTATTTCAATACATCTTGGTAAAATACGCTTAAAAGTATTCATATGAAATTTTTAATCCAAAATAATCTGTCAGTTGTGAATTGAAAAATGTTCTTCCGAACATTGGTGTGAACAGAAATGAACATTCAACATCCAGGACATGTGCAGCGAGAAGTAATTTTTTTTTCGATACGTAAATGACTTTGAACAGAATTGAAAACATCACTGTTAACCAGAAAAATACAACATTCCAACACAATGGTCCAATCAACACCATGAAATAATTTGATTTATATAAGCTGTAATAAGAGTTCCAGTATGGAGAGGAAATAAGAAGCTAAGAAAGTTTACAATGAATATATATACGTATACTTCTAGTTCACTTTAGTCCTGCTTGCATTCACAGACCTTATATAAGTATAATAATTAAGCTAAACTTAACGGAAAATTCTATCTGATCTTTAACTCTATAAATTATTAAAAAGAGATATGGTAAAATAAATTCAATCTATTCAGTACATCTGTCTGGAAGAATGTCAGTCTCTCTAATTAACTATCAGACAATTTAAAGAATACTGCATAGAAACATTTCATTCCATTGAAATATCATAAAAATCCAACATTTACAGATATTTTATCATTAATTATCAGGTAGATAATGTAATTTTAAGGTAAAGTATTTAATTATTACATATGAGGATTTGTATTTTTCTGTGGTAAATATACGATATACAAAACTGATTGATTTTGGACGACATTTAGTCTAGTTGATAGTTGATTACAGTGATAAATTGATTACTATATTTGAATAGCGATTAACAACGGCTCAGTGCATAGAATAACATTTTGATGTTGGTAGATTTGTCTGACAAGTTACAAAGAGGATGAAATGTTCGTCTTAAATACTAATACGAATAATGTTGTTTTAATTTCAGAATTTTTATCTACTACTTAATATTTTTGAGCTGACATTCAATCTACTTATACATTGAAATATACAACCTATTCGTTCCTGTAACACTATACTTCTCTTCTCAACATTACAACATTCATATATCAATTTATCGTGAAATCAAAGGCGTTATCATATAAAAAAAGAGAAGTTACATATCTTATTGAATGTGTGATGATAAAGTTTTTGGAGTTTTGTTCTCTTACAAGAGGATTATCTTCTTACATTTCCTTATAATTGATTAAAACATAGATTATATACTTTTTTTTAGAATCCTTATTTGATTTATTCTATTCCAAAATCTAAGAATTATGAAGAATGAATCAACATCTTACACATGTACTGAAACTATTAATAGAAATAATATGAAATTCATTCAATAAGATTTCTTGTTAAGATGTGATAAAACACAAGATCATGTTTTCTGATTCAATGTTTTATTTGTTCAATATATCATTCACTTTAATTTCAATTCAATGTGCTATTTATTTGGTAAAAGCATTATTTTGCATTAATTTATTGTTATATTTATTCACTATGATAATCATCATTTATTTATATTGATATAGTGTGACATTGGTTCAATGATAACATTTGCTTTAGTAATTGTAGAGTAAAATCTATTTGTATTTCTACTATTTCTGTTATGTTTTTATGTACTTTGATTACACATTAAATTTATGTAAAATTTGCTTATAAAAACAAAAAGTTTATTTGCTAAATTAGTGGTTATTGGATTTTGTCGGAATTGAATAAAGTGTTCATCTGTCATCACTCCTCATGTCATTCATATTTCAATTTCCTGTAGTTATAAAAAGTTCAAATAATATTACATTTCAATTATATGTTTACGCTTTTTGTAATTTTGCATAGAATACGGATTTCATAAGGATAGAAGGAAGATACTCGCATATGTAATTTGTATTCTTTAAAAATAAACCAAATATCACTCTCATTTCACGTCTGTCTGTCTTGGTCCGTAAAAATTATCTCACAAGTTTATATTAAAATAAACCGAATATGCATAGCACTGAAATTCAACGTGCCAGCATAAGAGACTTAATATTCATCTCGAGTTTCGAATGTCTTTTAGTTAGAATATCTAAAGAATTATCCATTATTAGACACATTTATTTAATGTTTATAAACTTGTGATATAATGGGTATATCAAGGTAATCTGTAACCAAGGACCTACCTAGTTAAGGGTGATCAAAATTCAGTCAAAATATCAACAACTCTATAATTGAAAAAAAAACTATAAACTCAATTCAATTCATTTCCCTTGCACAAGTGAGTAGTTTTGAAGACTCAGTATTTAAGTGAACAAGGTGTTGAGAGTCTTAAACGAAATGTATTGTATTCGAATACACGGGGTGAATAACAACTTTGAGATCCAAGTACATCAGATCTAGTTAAAACGAAACGCTATTTTCCAACTCTGCTGTTAGACACACTTCACCTATTCTGTTAAGAAAAATCCAATAACTGATAGTACAGATCTTTTTTCACATTTCTATTCCAAGTTCAAAATTGTTTATTTCAGCTAATGGTCATTACATTTATGTCTGGTATATAACACTATTTATGGAACGAATCACCAATTTCGGTCTATAAAAATTAACAGATATACAATACTTTCATCCCTTTACATGAATTTTCCATAACATTTTTAGAACTTTTTAATCCTTCTTTCGTGTTATGAATCTTATTTATTAATCAGTAACAATACTCTGCATACAAAAAACTATTTCAAGTCTTTAAAATACTAAGTTTGATTCATTTGATTTTGCGGTCTTAACAATTTAATCATAGTTACATTAACCAGTTTGTTGGGATCAAAAGCACGTATACCGTTCTAGACTTTAACAGAACATGCAGTCCTTCCCAGATGCATCACTAAGACCTTCGTTTGATATTCCTATGGTAAACGAGAAATTGAGACTGACAAACTATGAGATCCATTGAAAATCGGTTTCCATTTCACACCTGTTTTGTTCTACATTGAAATTATTCAAAACTTTTAGGCTTTACGTACAGAATTTCATTTTTTTGATCACTGTAAGCTTCTCAATATTTTAATAGTTTCTCACAAATATTATATGAGGTTCTACTCGGCGAATACTCACTGTAAACAAGTCAGTTGTAATGGAAATTTATCAATTTTCCAAAATCTCAAAGGTAACGATTTTGACTATTATAAATATTAATAGCACAAACAGCACTAGTTTGCTCAGCAATTAAGGTAGCCTGCATCAAGGAGAACCAAATAGCATGAACCTTAAGTTCGCAGTTTTATGATTATTGCCTTCAACCCAATCAAGATATGCTACACAAAATATCAAATTAATTACTGACGTTAAACATGAAAGTAATATGTTGTTAAGTAAGAGAAATAAGTAGTACTCTTTTCTGCACTCAGTTTCGCCTTTCCGTTTTATGTTGTTAAAATGTCCAGATTTTGGATTAAATCAGTGATCAACCTTCAGTTATATGAAAAAACAAGAATACTGAGTACTAATTATTGCTTGTTTATAGGACCTTAACAAATTTCGCAAGTATTGCATCACATTAATCTCTGTTCCTTACATAATGAATTTTAATTTATTTGTTAATAAATTCTTTCACCATGCACTGTGGTATGAGTGACTTTCTGAGTATAAGAGTTAAAGGTTCTGTTTGGTTGCCCAGACAGAAATAAGCGAGGAGTTGTACGAACCTAGGACTCTGTAGCTGAAAGTTAAAAGCACTAACCACTAAGCTACATATAGACTAGATTCTTGTAAACAGTCATCAAAAATTGATATTTCAACGAGTTTAATCTGTCAACAGGCAAATCTCAAACGGCTTATTGCATAAAGTATTTGAATTCGAAAATTTTTGTTATAAACTCTTCGGATCCTTCTGTTTTTTTGAAATCTTGCAAACTGATATTAAAAAATGTTTGATAACATATAAGTACATATATTTTACGGAGACAGAGTCAACAAACATTTAACACTTTTGCAGCATTTTTGTGTAGACGTAGGAGAAATTCAGCAGATCATTATGCTTGAACTCCTTGTCCTATGGATAAATGCTTGTTCCGATATATAATAGGATTAAGTTGTAAATTTGTTAAGTGTTGAACACGATTGCTTGTAGGAAATCTTGAGCAATTGCAGGCACTTAAAATTCCGTAAATCAACTTCAGAAGTCACAACTTATAAGGTAACCGTTGCTAAGGAAAGAAAGTATAAATATAAAAAGAGTTCCGTTGATAAATAGCAGAGGTTTAATTGTGAATTAGTAACTATATTTACTTCAGTATGAAATGCACGAATTCACTCTCCAGCAAATGAAATAAGCCGTGTAAATTACAGTACTTAGCAAAATATTACATTTAGATATTATATTTAAATAATACAAAGAAAAAATGATCACTATAAATTATGAGCTAAGGGGCATTGAGTTGATTTATATTTTCATCAAAAGAAAAAACAAATGTACTCAAAAAGTTTTGGATGGTGTCGCTCCATCACTAAAATTCGATGTTATGGAACAGAGACAACAAAAATGGCCAGGGAAGATTACAACTCAGAAATATGCGAAACCAAATCTTAGTAGAATATGGTTCTCAAAAGTATCTCAGGAATGTGTTCAACTAATTAATTCATTTGGCATTCCATGGGTTCAGAGTCCTGGAGAAGCGGAAGCTATATGTGCATTCCTTAATTCAAATAAACTTGTAGATGCGTGTATTACCAATGATGGTGACGCTTTTCTTTATGGAGCTGAAACAGTTTATCGTCATTTCACTATGGATAGTCGGGACTCTAGTGTGTGTGTTTTTCACATGCACCGTATACTTGACGTATTGAATTTGACAAAATGTGATTTAGTTCTACTAGGTCTTTTATTAGGTTGTGATTATTGGACAAATGGCGTGTCTCGCTTAGGTCCAATCGGAGCTTTACGTTTGGTTGAATCTTTGAAAGCTGCAAATCAGCACGTTGATGAACACTTTCTTCTTGAAATTTATCTTGGTTAACAAGTACATCTCCACAAAACCGCCAAGATTTCGATCTTAATCCTTTTGGTCTTCGTGTATGTACGAATGTTATCAAAATATGGTTGCGTGTTGGCGTAGAGTTAAAAAACTGTCCGTTCAAAAAAGTAGGTTATTGAAAATATTTGCAGAATTTTTAACTAGTTTTAAAAAGCGTAATTGGATCTTAACTAAACGGGAATCTATTTGTCAATGGAAACGACCAGATCCAAGAAAAATTGTACCTTTTTGCCAAACTCATTAAAACTGGGATCCAGCTTATACACTTCAACATTTCTAACCTATTATGGCGTTATGGAATTTCGGACATCCTCAAATATATGATGCACCTTCGTCTATCAAGTCTTTGATTGATTATCAAATTGATGATTCTGTTATTTCGAAGTCGCACGCTACTGACTTCCCATCCAGACTAACAGTTTGTTTTAATCTCACCCCTGGTTTTTGTCGATTGCTTTCTTTATCTCATGTGTCCCCTATCTTTAACATCATAACAACAAATATTTTTCAGTTAAAAAAACAAAGACATTGCCAAAAGTATCCGTACTTTGTTTCGGGAATATGATTTCGGGATGGGAGTCCATGGATTATGGGGAATACTCTCTTCTGTTCAAGTATACTGCCCCTTATCCAAAATTGGTTGCGATTCTGTTGCTGTTGATTTGAGTATATGGATATGTGGAGATAAGTCAATAGGACCTTTACCTGCACTACATCTAAGGAATTTATTTTTTCGGCTAGTTAGCCTGCTGCATCAAAATACTCTACCTGTAGCAGTTTTGGATGGATGCATCATCACCACTCCCCTCGAGGCAATCCTCGAAAGACTGCACATCAGAGAGCGAGTACTTAGATTCGTGCACACGTTTCTTCATTGCGAGTCGTCGCAACTTCGAATGCTCTCCCAGCCGAGGTGACCACAGCCCCCCCTGCTTTAAGAAGAGACTTGATAATCAAGTACTCACACAAGGATTATCATCTCCCTCTTGGACAAGCTGTTCATGATGCATATATTGAGACCTGCTGGTTGTTATCATTGCTCTCCTCGGATCACTTACTTAATCTATCTCGCCTATTATCTCTGTTTCCTTACACTATGGTCCTCTCTTACAATCTTCACTACCAATTAACAAACTAAATTCATCTACATATTACATAGTTCTGAAATATTCATATTAGCATTAGAATTCTATCCTTATTATCCTTATTACTCTCCACACTGCAACTAACTGACCTCCGGTCTGGTAATGTGATAGCTGCTGTTGTCCAGAAACACTACTGCCCTGAAACAATCGTTTTCATTCGATTCCCGAGACATACAAACCCATAACCAACTGCCAACTGACTAGAATTAGACAGTCGAGTGGCTAGACCTCCGTTCATTGAACACTACCAAACACCTGGAACTGTACCGAAAGAACAAGCATCGAGCGCAAAGAAATCAATTGGTTTACACTAGCTCGTGAAAAAGATATTAGATATTGCATACTGGACCACGGTCTCGCTAGTGGGACAAACTATGGGAGCAAAAACTATCAGTAGCCAGTTCCCTGAGAATTTTCCAACCCATTTTAGTCAGCTTGTCTAAAGCCGAGGACGGACGCTTCGGTAGACAAGCACCAATTGTTAGGATAAACCTTCAAGAGCCTGTTGTGAGCGAATCCAGATAACAGATTGACTATGCTCACCACTAAATGTTCCATACGGTTGCGTGACGAAAAGCAAACAAAATAAATCCATACTCCGTGGTTTTATTGAAGCAGAACGTTGGCATTACATGGGGAGCAGCAAACAGAGAAATATGGCGGCAACGTGAAGAGAACGTTGCGCGCAAGAAGGAGTAGAAGTGTTTTTGGTACAGTTAAACAAAAGGTGTACAATAATGTTTACATTTCAAAAATCGCATTTTCTTCGTAGAAGCGTTCCACTACAAGCCTCTATAAAAAGCAAAGGGGCTAAGCGTAATTTAGCAGAGGTCAAAATTATGTATTGTCAGTTGCATCTGAAGGTCACTCACCTAAGTCAAACGTGCCTATCTTTAAATATCGCTGAGGACGAAGTGAGTGTAGGATTTAATTTGTCCTACAGGTGTAATTCTGAAACAGTAAACGCAATATTGGCGAGCACAGAATCAGAGGTAAAGCTATAGTTAGTAAAAGACAACTTGGTTTTAAACTTTTTCTGTTTCTCAACAAAAAACGATTAAATTAGTACAATAAATAAGGAAATTACAATTATCAAGTAAGACGAGCAGACGTACCGACCAGTATAGCGTGTCTTTAGAAAATGAATAAAAACATGAGTCACATCAATATAATAAAATAATAACGTCCTTCAATCAATAGGTCATTTACAACAATGAAGGTTTACAGACCGGTCAGACTAGATAACGTGGTGAGCGCTTAACCAATCTGATTGGTTGGTTATAGCATAACTACAATTAGTTATAAAATAACTAACAGTGAGCATGCAAAGCATGACCTTTTTCGGGTACACGGAGCAGAAGATTGATTGGTGATTTACATGTGCAGCCAACTCAAAGCCGTAACACAACACAGCTCTCAACTAATTGGGGCAAAGGAATCACGCTGGTGCTGCTTCAACACAAATGGCACTATACTTGATTGGACGGATTAATCGGACTCCTAGAAACCAACTCCAAGGATGATAAGCTAGTTCAGGAGATAATGTAACCAACACACCTGAGGTTTGACCGAACACTGCTAGCTGGAGATTTAAACCCTTCGCCCCCAAACCTAATGAAGCAGGGTTCAACTCCCGCAGCGTAATTAAACTGATGGCTTCTCATATCTTTTAGAAGTTTGTGAAAGACTGTAAGTATGTGTGACGCCGATGGATGGAGTGAAGACGAAAACCTTCAAACTTTGATTATTTGTCAGCAACTGATCAGTTCCCAATCGAAGATGTCCATGTCCACACACCAGTAGAAAGCAGTAACCTTGGAACAGTCATGTTTTAATGATATAGTAAATGAAATAGTTTAACAATACGAGGACTTTACTTAACTTTACTGCACAAAGATAGACTACGTAATCTTTTACACGTCCTGTAGCCACGAGTGTAGGATTTAATTTGTCCTACAGATGTAATTCTAAAACGTAAACGCAAATACCGCCGATGACAGAGTCCAGAGTGAAACTATAGTTAACAGAAGACAATTCGGTATTAAACTTTATCTGTTTCTAAACAAAAGAAAACGATTAATTTAGTACAATAAACAAGGAAATTACAATTATCAAGCAGGATGAGCAAACGTACCGGACAGTATAGCGTGTCTTTAGAAAATGAATAAAAAACATGTGTCACATCAATATAAATAAATAGCAACATCCTTCAATTGATAGACCATTCACATCAAAGAAAGTTTACAGACAGGTCAGACCATATATAGCGTGGTGAGCGCTTAACCAATCTGATTGGTTAGTTGTTTCCATAACTACAATTAGTTATGGAGATAACTAACACTCCCCCCGAAGCGGTCACCACGTCCAGACCTCGTTATCGCGGCGTTCAAGTAGTCAGCTTCCTCTAGTAGGCATAGGTTTCGTATATCTCGGTCGATCTCTACGGTATCTGTCTTCCATTGAATCGTTCTGACTCGGCAATCGGGACCATAATTGACTTCTCTAACTATAGCTTTCACCCAAGGATTTCTCAGCAAGCCGGTATTGTTTACTAACAGTGAGTCTCCATGTTGTGGATTCCTTCTCGTTGACTTTATAATATGTTTCCATATACCGCCTCCGGGATCAAAGATTAATGCTATAAACGACAAAATATTCCTTCTGGTTAGGTTTCCAGGAAACTCGTGAACTCTGAGAAATGATTCATCCGCTCGGATATTCTGCTCTACTCCCAGCGTTCCTTTACACATCTCGTTGGATCCGCATAGGGTAATGTTTCCCTTTATTTTATCACTTTTCTGGCAAAATGAATTCGATGATACCGGTGGGGATGCTACTGTAGATTCCGCTGCATAATTTTCGGTTCTTATAGAATTAAGACCACGTCTGTTCTGGTTTGACCTGATGGTGTATGTTTGACTCAAAACAGATACAGAACTGTCGAATCCATATGGACATGTGTCGTTCTCTTCGATAGCTTTTCTTTTCAATTCACGACGTCTTCGACAGGCTTCGTGAAACTGGAAAACACTCTTATCACAAACCATCCCATCCTGTTCGATGATTCCATCAAATAATGTTGGAAGAAGAGTCTTTTTGTCTTCTAAGACAGAGAAACCACTTGTACTTACATGAGTAGGACATGACCGATAGCGATGTGTTTCAGGATCCGAAGTGCGGTCTATTGACTTGCTTTCTGATACATTTGTCCTTATTCTTTTAGCTTGAGATGTTCCTGATGCAGAATCATTGCTACTACTACATGAATACTGCAGATCAAATTTACTAGGGATTTTATTTGTGGATAGTGTACCTTGCTCTTCACAGAATTTTAAGACATAATCGATTTCGTACTGAGTTGCTTTGCGTAACTTGCTGACGGGTGTCCATTCTACAACGCGATCCCAAATATAACGTAGGCGATACTCTGCTCTTGTACCATGTCGCTGACGATGGGCTAGAACCTCAGCAAGATACTGGAAGTCGTTGCGCCATGCAGCCATTACATAACTACCCACCTCATTAATTGCACTCATTCTCAAAGTTCGTGAGTCAACTAGAGCAGCAGGCATTTGTAACCAACTGAGAGTATTAATCAACAGTCTGCCATCATACACTAAACGTACTACTTTCCGTGACCTGCAGAGAGATTCGTTATTCTTTTCAGCACCGTTGTTGTGTATATCATTTAACTGGAAATGAAAAGGTCCAAGATTATTACACCTCTGTTTATTAGCATCGGAATTATGAGCTCGGCAATGCTGTCGAATAAATGACATTTCTATTTCACCTGCAACTAGGTCGATTTCCGCTAAAGTTAACGTTTCTTTCCGTTTATCTTCAACTACTTCCTTAGCAGAATCCTCCAGATTTTTCGAATCCTTACAGTCTGTCTGAGAACCTGTAACAACTTTAGCCAATGTAGTAAAAGGACACGAAGCAGAATCATGACTTGTAGATGATGATGTCCATAAATTAACCGACGCATCTTTCGACACATCAGAATTCACAACGTTTGATGAAATATTTGAACCGAGAACACAATCAGATGGAATGTCTTTCTTAGCCATAGCAGGACTTGATAGAACGGTAGGTGACTTAGCTAATTCTTTCGATGCTTCGAGTGATGCAACATAAGCTTCTGCGAGAGAAGCAGGATGATTAGAAAGAGAACTAGAAAAATCCTGATCTGTCGATTTAGTCTGAGGAAGGTTTATTCCATTCAGGTTTATCGCAATTTCATCACGTTCATTTAACCTTTGCACTGTGCTTGATATAGCGTTGAATGCTCTACGATCTTCCATAGACATAAACGGGTCTTTCGATTCAGTTGAGTACAACTGCTCAAACTTATCTTCCAGTTCCTCCTTAGCCGGGAGGTGATTAAGTGCACGGTTGTTATCAATGAATTCCCCGTAAGGACCGAACAGCGTCCAACCCAATAAGGTCTTCACAGCAGACGGCTCATCTGTCTTTCCAGTTCTCACCTCCTTCGTCTCGTGTACTCTCGGTACATTACACCCGATCAACAGTTTAACATCCTCATCTTCTACTCTCGGGAAACTTACGTCCTTTAAATAGGACCAGGATGCCATTTGACGCGCCGTTGGTACAGTTCTGTGAACTTCCGGTAGTTTTCTGACTGTCAATACCTTCTGGATCTTAACAGATGATGAGAAGTCTATAGCGTGCAACTCTACATCTACCTCTTTAGATACCAATGACGATTCGTTATTTATAGTCTTTAAAGACACAGTTCTCGGCTTTCCCTCGAGGCCTAAATTATCAGCTAGATCTTCTACTATTAGAGAGGTGTCTGACCCACTATCTAGAAAGGCGCACGTCTGCATAATTCTCTCACCGTTTTTTATCCACACAGGAACTACTGCAAATGCCACAGGCCTCTGTATGCCCTTAACATCTTCCTCTGTACAAATCTGAGAATTAATGCAGGCATCACTAATAATATCTCTTCGTTCTTCCTGCTTCTCATGTAACAGAGTATGATGTCTCCAGCCACATCCCTCAACAATACACGACCTTGGCGATCGACAATTCTTTGCTATATGGTTTGGTTTCAGACAATTATTACATAATTTATGCTTAAAGACGAACTCTTTCCTTTCTTTAACATTCTTGTTTTTAAACTTCTGGCACTGATCCAAGAGGTGATTGCTTGAGCAATCTGGACAAGGTGAATTATATAAGGAAGTATTGCTGTCATTAATGCTTACATGTGCTACCGTCGCTATGTTGTAACTTGCGGCAGCTTTCCCCTTTAAAGCACCAAAACCTCTTTTGTCAACATTATCGCTGCGGTTGACAAGCAGGCCGTATCTAGTGTTAGCTATATCCGACTGTTCTTTAACAAATTCACAGAGGTCATTGAATGAAGGCTCTCTACCCGTCTTGAGAATTCGACATGCTACTTTAACCCATTCTCTCTGTAGGTGTGGTGGAAGTTTTAAAAACATGCTTTCGATGGTTTTCGTAGAATTAAGATCGGACAGGTAGTTCATTTGTGTGAGCGTAAGCTCACAGACATACATCTCACGAGCTAGCCTTCTTCAACTATTTGAGTCGGTTTCCTTGATAGCAGGGAAGTTCAACATCTTGTCGATAAATGCACGAGCAACTACGTGTTTCTGACCGAATGCTTCCTCAAGAAGCTCTAACGCTTTACGATAACCTTCTTCTGGTTGAAGCAATGTACAATGAACAATGGTAGCTTTAGCTTCACCATCACAATATTGAATCAAGTAGTTTAACTTAGATCGAGGTCCGACGCTTTCATCAAAACAATCCTCGAAATTTCGTATGAAACTCCAGTAGTTCATAGGATTACCATCGAACCTCATGATTTCTCGCTTGGGTAGGTCTAAAGCTCTGGATATCATTCCTACCCAGCCCTTTCCTGCGCTATCAGCTGTACGCGAACCGGATGTAGATTCGAACGACATAAACTTTTCATCCTGAATTTGGTCACAATATTCTTTTCCTCTTTGCCGTAATCGTTCTAACTCAATTTCCTTTTCTAGATGAGCTAAACGTACTTTAGCTAATTCTAATTCCAACGAAGGATCCATTCGGAGGCTATTTTTTCCAAACTGGTCTTCACTATGAGTTTCTGAATAGTGTGGAGACAATTCAGGAATCTGATCACTCTTATGATCCTCCGTAGACATTTGAAGATATTCAGTATATGAACCTTTGATGAATTACTGTCCGAAACTATGTAGGATTTAATTTGTCCTACAGATGTAATTCTAAAACGTAAACGCAAATACCGCCGATGACAGAGTCCAGAGTGAAACTATAGTTAACAGAAGACAATTCGGTATTAAACTTTATCTGTTTCTAAACAAAAGAAAACGATTAATTTAGTACAATAAACAAGGAAATTACAATTATCAAGCAGGATGAGCAAACGTACCGGACAGTATAGCGTGTCTTTAGAAAATGAATAAAAAACATGTGTCACATCAATATAAATAAATAGCAACATCCTTCAATTGATAGACCATTCACATCAAAGAAAGTTTACAGACAGGTCAGACCATATATAGCATGGTGAGCGCTTAACCAATCTGATTGGTTAGTTGTTTCCATAACTACAATTAGTTATGGAGATAACTAACAACGAGAGCGGTGGAGGCTGACAGTGGATAATTAGCGGAGGACAGTTATGTACAGTGTACCTCACGCACCTGGAAAGAGATCGTGGGTTAAGTGAGAAACGGTATGCCTGCTACAGGCTCAAAGTAGAGCCTGACATGAGTTGAAAAGTCCCGAAGTAACTAGATGTGTAAAAGGTTTGAAGAATAGACCCTACAAAGATAGATTCCATCTCTTGGGGGTATTCCTTTTACGTCACAGTAGAATCAGAATTGATCTGACAATGGCGTACATGTTAAGCACGCCTATTCATCCCAATATGAGCAACATTACCACCACGTCTGTCGAAGTAAGCATTGAAAAATTGCGCATCAAATAGAGAGCAGCCAGGCACGTTCCCACTTACTCTAATTGTAAGCTGTCTCAACTTGGAATGCTCTATCAGCCAAAGGGACCACACAACCCTCAGTGGACAACTTGAAGAATAGGCTAGATAAACATGTACTCGCATACAGATTATCTTCTCCCGCTAAGACCATCTCTACATGGTGCATGTCTCAAAACTTGCTAGTATTTGTGATTGTTATTTCCTGAAGTCACTAACTTAATCGATTTCGCTTGTCATCTCTGGCTCCTCTCGTTCACTTAAGCTTATATTCTCTCACGCAATCTTCACTATCAACTAGTTAAACTGTTAGTCATTTTATACTCATAATTCTGAAATTTCCTCATTATTATTCCACACTGATCTGAGGCCTGGTTAAGTGATAGCTACTCGTATCCAGAAGGCCTACTGCCATGAAACAAACGTATTCTTTCAAATCACGAAACATTCAAATTCACCAAGATCTGCCAAGTAACCGTACTTGACCCAGTCGAGAGACTAGACTACCATCCTTTCAGTTCTAATAAATACCTGTAACCTTGCCGAAAGAACAAGAGCTGAGTGCGAATAAATCAATGTTTATGCTAGCTTAAGAAGGAGACATTGAATACTGGAAGCGGGTGTTTCGGTTTCTTGCGGTACTTAGGGTATAAAGTTTTAGGGAAGTTTCTAACCCAGTAGGGATGTCTTATGTAAGCTTCATATACATTTACTGTTTTATAGCAAGCAGCAGTCTCCATTACACAATGGGGCTAGTAAGAGAAGTGTCTACCTTGGAAAAGATGCTTTGCCAAATCTGGATTCGTTAAAAATCCACTCAAAAGATGCAAATGCTGATAAGGAATGGAAAACTGACCCAGGAGCTCATATAAATGGTGTGGTTGCCGCGCCAGCAAATGGAATTTCCTCTGTAGAGGGTTATGTCGGTTACTCCAATCTTCCTAACCAGGTAGGTTTGTCAAATTTTAGATGTTCTTTTTAACTTTAGATTTATCGGAAAGCTGTCCGTAAGGGATTTGAATTTAACATTCTTGTTGTTGGAGAGTCGGGTGTTGGAAAGTCTACATTCGTAAACTCAATGTTTCTTAGTGAGGTATATAACAGCGAACACCCTGGTCCTTCTAAACGTCAGAAGAAAACTACTTGCGTCCAGTCACATACAGTTATACTTAAAGTAATTTTTAAAGTTGCAAAGTGTATTTAATTTTGCAGGAAAATGGCGTTTGTTTAAAGCTCAATTTAATTGATACTCCTGGGTTCGGTGATTGTGTAGATAATACCAACTGTTGGCAACCCGTTCTGGATTATATAATTTCACGTTTTGATGATTACATTTCTGGAGAAAGCCGAGTCAATCGTCCATGTCAAAGCATCCCAGACCAGCGTGTCCATGCATGTATTTACTTCATTGCTCCGACAGGTAAATTCATGGTGATAAATGTACACAAAATCGTGATATTACTGGGCAATGTTTACATTTTAGACCTGATAATTCATGTTAGTTAATAAATATCCTTCAATCCTTCAGTTCTCCAAAAACCTATAGATTTCTGCGATATCCGTTCTTAGTAAGAGTTTTAAAGCTTTAAGATTCTTATGGTGAGATAATACACTGTTCACTACTCCATTTTCAAATAACTAATATGATTTCATAAATTTATCTACTTAGTTATAAACTTAATAGACTCTGTTGTCGGATCCATTGTTACAACGTTGGCAATGGTTTATTGTGGCAATCCAGTATCTTTACCGGCCAGTAAAAATCAATTGATTTCTTTGCGCTCGCTAACTGATTTTCCATTTAGGTTATTTTTTCATCTGAATTATTGCATTTACTAAATTAAATTATCAGATATTTAAAGTCATAGTTTTTCTACAATTTAATGTCCCAAAGCAATTCACTATTCAACAATCTGTT
Organism: Schistosoma turkestanicum; assembly: GCA_944470395.2. Taxonomy (NCBI): domain Eukaryota; kingdom Metazoa; phylum Platyhelminthes; class Trematoda; order Strigeidida; family Schistosomatidae; genus Schistosoma; species Schistosoma turkestanicum. The sequence continues at coordinate 43,645,931 of OX103971.1, forward strand.
ATTAAATGTTAAAATAGTTGAATAAACTAAGTTTTAGTATGATATTATTCGGACCGATAATTGTCACTCAGATCTCACCTGTCTTTTAAAGCATCGCTCACGTTCCAAATACACTCCGAATCAACTTTACTATTCCTTTTTGGTAAAATCCCAATAATTTTGACTTTGTTATCGAAAGTTAGTTCTTCAGTGTTAGTTATCACATTTGTTTTTTAGGACATTCACTGAAACCGTTGGACTTGGAATTCTTGTCACGCATACAAGATAAGGTTAATGTAATTCCAGTGATTGCTAAAGCTGACACACTAACTCCAGAAGAATGTCGTGAATTCAAGAAAACAATATTAAATGACCTAGCCTCCAGAAAAATACGTGTGTTTGAGTTTATTGACCCTCCTGAATGCTCAGGTAATTAATTTAGTATTCATTAATTTTCTGCTTTTGGTTCACACCCAGAATTTCTCAAACCCTTTTAATCTGTTTCCCAGGATTTATATTCTTACTGTTAATGTGTTAATTTCGGAGTAACATGGCTTTTACTTGTTTATGTTTGTCCATACGTCTACGTTTGTAAGTGTTTCAGAATTCTTCGAGTCACCACTTAAACCAGTATTTGCAGGAAGAATTTTTCGAAGTATAGAATTGGATCTTGTTTGGAATTTCGTTAGACAATTATTTAAAAAGTTGACGTAGACCTAACACGTGAATCGTCTCAAGTTGCCATGCTATATGAGCACGGAAAAATAAAATTATTTCAAGGCGAATCTCATAGCAATAGATGTAATAACAGTATCAGCAGTGCTAGAACTAAGAATTAGATATAGAATAAATAATGGGTGTAAAGAGATTCAAGGACTGATTCTAAGAGAAGACAAGAAATGAATTCACCTCCTCCATTGTGAACGATTCTGAGCCATGCAACTAAGATTCTAACCATTGATTGCGGTAATTATGCAAGCCTCAAGCAGGTAGTCCACGCCTGTTAACATGACCCAATCTAATTATTAGTGTCTGCATAAACTGATGCCACATTTTGGTTTGGACTTCCTCAATATTCGTTTAGCTTACTACTCCAGACAATTACCCCCGGGTGTATGAGCTGGTTGGGAATCCGCAACTCATGTCGTAACCACCACACTTGATGTAGATTTACTACCTTCAAAAGCACCTATCAAATACTAGTAACCTGCATATGTCCTCTAATTTTACTATGTTGCACATAAAATAAAACGGAGCTAACTACCATGCAGTAAACTTATCCTTCGATCGGCTGATACATGTCTTATCCACACCACAAGCAAAAACAAATCAAGCTTTATGAAGCTGCACCTAGAATTCCTCAGATACCAGGCAGTAAGGACGGCTGATGCATATCATTCCTGAAGCAAAATTTCACATTTGGAGGAGTAGGATCGCACCCTGAACATTAAGTTAACGACATAAATCCATAAACATGAACACCTTAATATTAGAGTACGAGATCGTCTTCGTTTTAATGCTTTTGAGGTTGGGTTATGAAAATCACTAATAAAATGAAGCAATGGATCTGAAGTTACTTAACGTCGAATTTTTACCCACTACACTGAGTTCACAAGAACAAGTTGTCAAACAAAATCACGTAGTTAGTTGTATTCAACCTCGGAAATCTATTTAAGTTAACCTGACTACTGAACTCAATACTAACACTACTCACCTACCTGATTTGGTCAGTCAGTAAAGACAACCTTAATACAACAATCTCCAAAGTTCAACTTCACTTGTGTATCATGTTTTTTACTCACTTGTTTGTGTAGAAACTCTTCTCAGATTTTTCTTGTTTTTGGAAATAAATGTTATCCACATTATAATTGTCATTGTTGTTTTTACGTAAGTGTAAATCATTTTATTTTATGGAAACTATAATCTGTATTCAGAATTGTTAATTATTGATACATAAGAATACTATTTTCAGCATACTTTCTTCTCTTTTTCAAATAGATCGAAGCAACGATGAGGAATTAGTCAAACTACGGCGACTACGTGACAGGGTTCCTTTTGCTATTGTTGGGGCTAATACATTGATTACTAATAATGCAGGGATTCGCGTTCGGGCGCGTTCCTATCCTTGGGGTATCGTCGAAGTGGAAAACATGGATCATAATGATTTTGCTGCCATACGATATCTTCTGTTAAGCGTTTATATGCAGGTGGGTTTTAGAAAACAGTTTTTTTTACAAATTATTGGCAGTTTGATGTACTAGATGGTTTAATATGTATTTTCAGTGTAAAATGCTTCACGTATGACGGGTTTATTGTTTACTATATTTCGTCATTTTTGGTTTCTGGCTACAGCCTATACATTCAAACAGATTTTGTTTGGAATAGTTCTGTGGTCGAATTATGATTATAAAGCTATTTTAATAGTATGAGCATTAGGCTTACTGTTACTAAATTATAGTTTCATATTTCATTACTCATCAAGTCCTCGATAGTGTTTATGAATCAGATAAGTTTTTATTGATTGTTTCATACTTTTATTAGTTGATCGGTGTGTTTCCAGTTATGCAGTTCCTCCCTGTTGCTTATTATTTTATTTTACATGGTCTGTTGACAAGTTTCTAAGGTTGGATGAAATTATATTTGTGGCAGGTTTCAAGTTGTATCACTATGCTAATAACGTTTGTTACATTTATTTGTTACCTAACTCACTACAGTATGATAATTGATATTCATGAAAGCATAATACATTCCACTCACATCTTTAAGATTCAAAGAAGTTGAGATACCTAGCGTACCGAAAATCCTATTACACAAGCCAACAATACTTAAGTTGTATCATCTACATTAACGACAGTTTTTTTTCGTTTCGTAACATCCTGTTTTTAAAACGGATAAGCAAATTGTCCTCTTTTTAATTGCCTCATTAGTTTGTAATATTCATTGGGATTTTTGAATAAATGATAAGTATTATCAAAAACAGATGTCATCTACATACGTAATTTTAGTCATTTCCTTATCGCTGTAACTATGCAAGCTTTTGGTCTACTTTTCTGCACTTCATCGTGCTCAAGGTATATCGGTATATAGATAACGGCAAGTGGGCTTATCATATTATAAATCTTAGGTGGAATCTGGGAACTGAACGTAATCCCATGCGACTGGTCTCAATCACTGATTGTCCCGGTTTATAAGAAATGACTACAGTCCTCTTATAACGATCACAAAGAGATCAGTTTAACTGATATGGTGTCTAAAGTATTAGCTTCAATAATACTTCAAAGAACTCGTAAAGAGCATACTCGAGAAAGCCAGGCTGGCTTCAAACCTGGACGTGACTTTATAGACCATATATTCACACTTTGTCAATTCCTAGAACATAGACTCACATTTAGGCGTCCAACAATAGTTGTATTCCTCAACCCTAAGGTGGCATTCGACTCTCGATCGTAAGGTTTTGTGGGATTGTATATCATTGAAAGGAGTACCAAAAAAGTACATTAACCTTATCAGTCAGTCAGTCAGTTGCAACGTAGAACTTCGTACGTATGTACATAAGTTCATGTTGCCATACCACATTATTAGCACAGAAACGCAAATGTCAAATCAAATCCCATAGTGATAAAGATAGTAGAGGTATTAATGTTAATAAAGAAGACTAGGGTTTGAAGATATTATTCAAAAAATATAATTCAGTGAGATAAGGTTAGAAAGACAAAGGTAGGGGTGCTGGCTAATCCAGAAGATTAGGATTTGGGAGAGCTCAAAGAGTGGATGCACCTGCGCCATTGCAAACGATTTTGAGCCATGTCGTTCAAGGTCTCTAACCATTGATGACTTTCGTCTCGCGGACCCCAACCAGGTAGTCTACATCTACCAACATGACTCAGTCCACTTGTCAGAGACTTCATGGATTTCTGCCATGTTTTGGTCTGGCCGCCCCTAACTTTCTTCCAACCTACTCCTACACCACAAAACATAGCTCGTCGAGGCAGTCTGTGGTTAGGCATACGTAACACATGTCCCAACCACCTCAACTGATGAAGTTTCACCACTTCATCGATTGATCTGCCATCCTTACCTAGTACTCGTTTCCTAACGACAGCATTGCTTACTCGGCTGTCCCACGATATACGAGCAATGCTTCTTAAACATCTATGATCGAATGCTAGTAACCTACGAACATCTTCTACTCTTAACGGCCATGTTTCACAGCCATATAAGAGAACGGAACGAACTGCAGCGCAGTACACCCGCCTTTTGGTATCACGCCTACGCCATAAGTGACGCAGGTTGGCAAAAGCCAATCGAGCTTTCTGTATCCGAGCTGAGATTTCGTCAGTCACCAGACCGTCAGCACTGATGAGACTCCCCAGATAAGTGAAGCGGTCTACACGTTCGACCACTTCACTCCCTATCACTAGTTCAGGTGCCGATGCAACCCAATCTTGAAGCAACATTTTGCATTTCGAGGGGGAAAACCGCATCCCGAACATGCTCGCATTGTTGCTTATGGTAGTCAGAAGACTCTGCATTTTGTCAGCGTCTTCACCGAATAGAACTATGTCATCGGCATATTCTAGATCAGTAAGCGACTTTCCTGGTAGAAGGTCAACCCCTGAAAAATCTGACGAGCTTAATGTTAACTCTAAGAGGATGTCTACGACAAAGTTAAACAAGAATGGAGAGAGTGGACATCCCTGACGGACACCACTTGATGTAGAGAATTCAGATGACAGTTCGCCATATGCTCTCACCCGACCAGTGGTGTTCGAGTAGAGTGCTTGTATGAGGTGAATTTACTTCTTTGGTACACCTTTCAATGACAGACACTGCCACAGAACCTCACGATCCACAGAGTCGAATGCCGCCTTAAGGTCCTGGAACACGACTATTGTCGGACGTCTTAATGTGTGTCTGTGTTCCAGGACCTGTCGTAGTGTGAAGATGTGGTCTATACAACCACGTCCAGGTCGAAAACCAGCCTGGTTTTCTCGAGTCTGCTCTTCACGAGCTCTAGTTAGACGTCTAAGTATAATCGAGGCTAAAAATTTAGAAACTATATTAGTTAAACTTATTCCCCTGTGATTGTCACAAGAGGACTTCTGTCCTTTCTTGTAGATTGGGACAATTAGCGACTGAGACCAGTCAGATGGGATTACGTCCATTTCCCAGATTCTACCTAGGATCTCGGTCAGTCTAACCGTTAAAACTGGACCACCATACTTAAACATCTCAGGGGTAAGCGTGTCGGGACCTGCCGCTCTACCTCCCCTTAGATTTCCTATAGCTTTCTCAACTTCATGTAAACTGGGAGGACTTACATCGATTTGCCATTCAGGATGACTGGAGATCGTGGGTAACCGAAGTGTGGCTGAAGGCCAGTTGAACTGATCCCTAAAGTGTTCTGCCCATCGGTCCAGCCTCCTAGATTGAGAATGGATAATAAGACCATCCTTTTCCGAGATAGTCTCACTCACATTCGGGTTCCTAATACCGGTTTCTTTAATAAGGCGGAAAAGTTGTCTGGTGTTGCCTATCGCCGCTGCCTTTTCCATCGCTTTTGCTTTCGCCACCCACCACTGTTCACGGTCGTTACGTAGGCTTTTTATAAGTCTGCGCCTAAGCTGACTACGCTCTTCATCATGTTCAGAGTCAGGTGGGATGCGTTTTCGAGCATCCATCAGTCCGGTGGATGCAACTGAAATCCACTGCTTCATCCTAGCCTTGTGGTTTACCTTGCTAGCAGATACCATTGCTGTTTCCACAGCCTTCTTGATATGATTCCAACCTGCTTCAGGATGGGAATCACTTGCATGGTCGCCTAACTGTTTTTCTAGTTCCTCCTGAAATATTTTCTTAGCTTGATTATCATCAAGTAAAGCCCTAAGAGGCTTCCTTACGGTGTCTTTCCTACGTCCAGTAAGCCTCAAACAAATACGTGCTCGCACTAGGGCATGATCTGAATCTAAACATGTGCCCCAGAACGAGCGGCAGTCCTCTATCGAATCCCTCCATCGGTGGCTGATGGCGATATGATCTAGTTGTGTCCAACGTTGAGACGACTTCGGGGGTCGCCAGGTTAAAAGGTGTTTTTCCTTATGCTTAAAATTAGTGTTTGCTAGAAATAGGCGGTTATCTGAGCACAGTTGCAGCAGACGGTCGCCATTGTCTGTTCTTTGAGCCGCGAGACCGTAACATCCACCTAGGTGTCTTTCATTTTCACTCAGTCTACCTATTTGTGCATTGAAGTCACCAGCCATTATAACTATATCAGAGCGCCTAACTTTTTGGAGGAGGTCCGAAAACTTTCTGTAAAACTCATCTTTTACATCATCTGGGCTGCAGTCAGTGGGGGCGTAGGCTGATATGACGAAGAGGCAACGGCGAGTGTCCCTATCTTTCCGAGTCCTTACTGTCCCGTTCAGTCGGACGGCGCACAAGCGACTATCTACAGGGATCCAGTCAAGGAGAGATTGTTCTGCCCTACGACTCAATGCTATACCTACACCGGCGAGGCCCCTAGAAGCAGCATCAGGGCTACCGGATACACGAAGAGTAAATCGAGCTGCTTCTTTATCTTGACATGGTGAGGTCAAATGAGTGATGCTACTCGGATCCTGTATGCGCGTTTCCGAGACGCAGCACACATTCGATGGCACGAGATTCTAAAGTCCTAGCTAATGATGCCTGTTGCCCTATTTGACACAATGTCCGTACATTGAATGCTCCAACATGTAGTTTAGAACGGGGTTTAAGGAGACCAGGAACGACGTTTCGCAAACTCGCATCGTTTGCATTAGCTGTGCACTGTAATAAATGAATGTGAGAAGAGTTAGTTGTGGAGATAAGAGAGGTATTAGGGAATTTAGGAAGGATTTGATTTTGAACAATTTGGTCTCGTGTGCTGTTACGGGTATGAGGGCGGTTATCACTTCCCGGCTGCCCATACCGTGGAAGGTTGTTTCTTGACGAACCTGAAAAGGAAGATGGATTAGTGTTGGTGCGTGACTGCAGAGTCCAAGGGACAACTGCTTGAGGCCGGTCACGCACGGCCTTTTTATGAGAGGTATTTAGAGGATTAGCTCCGTTCTTAAAGGCCCTTAGTGGGCACCCTTACCCAAGGAGACGGAAATCCGTGAGTTAGGGGAGGTGTGACATTTTTTAGGGCCGACCTTTTCTAACCCTTCCTTCCTTGTGAGAAGGCAGCATCGCTGCAGATGCTGGTTGTCCGAGGGGAACACCTTACTGCTGTCACACCCCTGTGCAGTCAGCAGTACGACTTCGCCCTCAGACCTTGGGTAGCTGCTTTTAGTCTCATCGTTCTCCAATCGACCTGCCTGGCATGGTAGGACCTGCAGGAACATGTGTTCTAGCCAGTATAGCTCGGTTGGGTCATCACGATAGGCAAGCCCGACCACCACGTCAAGGTAGCAGCTTCGGTCGGGGTATAG
>OX103971.1:43653852-43697005 GCA_944470395.2 Schistosoma turkestanicum
GCAAATACCGCCGATGACAGAGTCCCAAGTGAAACTATAGTTAACAGAAGACAATTCGGTTTTAAACTTTATCTGTTTCTAAACAAAAGAAAACGATTAATTTAGTACAATAAACAAGGAAATTACAATTATCAAGCAGGATGAGCAAACGTACCGGACAGTATAGCGTGTCTTTAGAAAATGAATAAAAAACATGTGTCACATCAATATAAATAAATAGCAACATCCTTCAATTGATAAACCATTCACATCAAAGAAAGTTTACAGACAGGTCAGACCATATATAGCGTGGTGAGCGCTTAACCAATCTGATTGGTTAGTTGTTTCCATAACTACAATTAGTTATGGAGATAACTAACACTCCCCTCCCCTTTAGATTTTTTAGAGCAATTTTAAATGCGCTCACAAAGCGTTCTACTTGATCAACACCCTCGACTACTTCACTCCCTATCACTAGTTCAGGTGCCGATGCAACCCAGTCTTGTAGCAACACTTTGCATTTCGAGGGTGAGAACCGCATCCCGAACATGCTCACATTGTTGCTCATGGTGGTCAGAAGACTCTGCATTTTGTCATCGTCTGCACCGAATAGAACTATGTCTTCGGCATATTCTAGATCAGTAAGCGACTTTCCTGGTAGAAGGTCAACCCCTGGAAAATCTGACGAGCTTAATGTTAACTCTAAGAGGATGTCTACGACATAGTTAAACAAGAATGGAGAGAGTGGACAGCCCTGAAGGACACCATTTGAAGTAAAGAATCCCGACGACAGTTCACAATAGGCTCTCACTCTACCAGTGGTGTTCGAGTAGAGAGCTTGTATAAGGTTAATGTACTTTGGTACACCTTTCAATGACAGACACTGCCACAGAACCTCACGATCCACTGAGTCAAATGCCGCCTTAAGGTCCAGGAAAACAACTATTGTAGGACGCCTAAATGTGTGTCTGTGTTCCAGGAACTGTCGTAGTGTGAAAATGTGGTCTATCCAACCACGTCCAGGTCGAAAACCAGTCTGCCTGGTTTCCTCTAGTCTGCTCTTCACGAGCTCTAGTTAGACGTCTAAGTATAATCGAGGCTAACAATTTAGAAACTATATTAGTTAGACTTATTCCCCTGTGATTGTCACAAGAAGACTTTTGTCCTTTCTTATAGATTGGGACAATCAGTGATTGAGACCAGTCGGATGGGATTACGTCCAGTTCCCAGATTCTACCTAAGATCTCAGTCAACCTAGCTGCTAAAACTGGACCACCATCCTTAAATATCTCAGGGGTCAGACTATCAGGACCTGCTGCTCTACTTCGCTTTAGATTTCCTAACGCTTTCTCAACTTCATGTAGACTGGGTGGACTTAAATCGATTGGCCATTCAGGATGACTGGGGATCGTGGGCAACCGAAGTGTGGCTCGAGGCCAGTTGAACTGGTCGCTAAAGTGTTCTGCGAATCGGTCTAGTCTCCTGGATTGAGAATGGATAATATAACCATCCTTTTCCGAGATAGTCTCAATCACATTCGGGTTCTTAATACCGGTTTCTTTAATAAGGCGGAAAAGTTGTCTAGTGTTGCCTATCGCCGCTGCCTTTTCCATCGCTTTTGCTTTCGCCACCCACCACTGTTCACGGTCGTTACGTAGGCATTTTGTAAGCCTGCGCCTAAGCTGACTACGCTCTTCATCATATTCAGAGTCAGGTGGGATGCGTTTTCGAGCATCCATCAGTTCGGTGGATGCGATTGAGACCCACGGCTTCATCCTAGCCTTATGGTTTACCTTGCTAGCAGATATCACTGCTGTTTCCACAGCCTTTTTGATATCATTTCAAGCTGTCTCCGGATGGGAATCACTTACATGGTTGCCTCTCTTTCTAGTTATTCCTGGAATATATTCTTTGCCTTATTATCATTAAGTAGAACCCTGAGAGGCCTCCTTACGGTGTCTTTCCTACGTCCAGTAAGCCTCAAACAAATACGAGCTCGCACTAGGGCATGATCTGAATACAAACATGTGGCTCAGAACGAGCGACAGTCCTCTATCGAACCCCTCCATCGGCGGCTGATGGCGATGTGGTCTAATGGCGTCCAACGTTGAGACGATTTCAGGGGTCGCCAGGTCAAAAGATGTTTTTCCTTATGCTTAAAATTAGTGTTTGCTAGAAATAGGCCGTTATCTGAGCACAGTTGCAGCAGACGGTCGCCATTGTCTGTTCTTTGAGCCGCGACACCATAACATCCACCTAGGTGTCTTTCATTTTCACTTAGTCTACCTACTAGAGCATTCAAGTCACCAGCCATTATAACTATATCAGAGCGCTTAACTTTTTGGAGGAGGTCCGAAAGCTTTCTGTAGAACTCATCTTTCACATCGTCTGAACTGCAGTCAGTTGGGGCGTAGGCTGCTATGACGAAGAGGCAACGAGGACTGTACCGATCCTTTCGAATCCTTACTGTCCCGTTTATTCGGACGGCGCATAAGCGACTATCTACAGGGATCCAGTCAAGGAGAGATTGTTCTGCCCTACGACTCAATGCTATACCTACACCAGCGAAACCTCGGGAACCAGTATCAGGGCTACCGGATACACGATGAGTAAATCGAGCTGACTCTTTGTTTTGATAAGGTGAGATCAAATTAATAACTTTACTAGGACGCTGTATGCGCGTTTCCGAGACGCAGCACACATCGATGGCACGAGATTCTAATGTCCTAGCTAATGATGTCTGTTGCCCTATTTTACACAATGTCTGTGCATTAAATTCTCCAACATGTAGTTTAGAACGGGGTTTAAGGAGACCATGAACGACGTTTCGCGAGCTCGCATCGTTTGCATTAGCTGTTTACTCTGATAAATTAATGTGAGAAGACTTAGTCGTGGAGATAAGAGAGGTATCAGAGGGTGTAGGAAGGATTTGATTTTGACCAATTTGGTCTCGTGTGCTGTTACGGGTATGAGGGCGGTTATAACTTGCCGGCTGCCCACACCGTGGAAAGTTGTTTCTTGAGGAACCTGAAAAGGAAGTTAGATTAGTGTTGGTCTTGGAGACCTGGGTGCGTGACCGCAGTTCCCAAGGGACAGCTGCTTGAGGCCGGTCACGCACGGCATTTTTATGAAAGGATTTTTGATTATTAGCTCCGCTTTTAAAAGCCCTTAGTGGGCACCCTTACCCAAGGAGACGGAAATCTGTGATGTAGGTTGAGGTGTGACATCTTTAGCGTCGACCTTTTCTAACCCTTCCTTCCTTGTGAGAAGGCAGCATCGCTGCAGATGCTGGTTGTCCCAGGGAAACACCCCACTGCTGTAACACCCCTCTGCAGTCAGCAGTACGACTTCGCCCCCAGACCTTGAGTAGTTGCTTTTAGTCTCATCGCTCTTCACTCGGCCCGCCTGACATGGTAGAACCTTCAGGAACATATGTTCCAGCCAATATAGCTCGGTTGGGTCATGACGATAGGCAAGCTCGACCACCACGTCAAGGTAGCAGCTTCGGTCGGGTCGGAACTTGAGTAGCGGCTTTTAGTCCCATCGTTCTCCGGTCAACTTGCTTGTCATGGTATAAGGTACAGAAACATATGTTCCAGCTGATATAGCTGGTTTGAGTCATCACGTTAGGCAAGCCTGACCACCACGTTATGATAGCAGCTACAGTCGGAAATATAGAACCTTTCTGAAATAGAATTTTTTGTCCAATAGCCATGACCTTAGTCTGAGTTCGTGAGTTAAGTTAATCTCCTGACACTACATAAGAATAAAAGTTCATTTATACAAGCTAAAAAAAGGCGCATAAAAAAAATTCGCTTGACAACTGTCTCGTGTAAAGTAAGAACATCGCTCATAAGTATGATTGTCCAGTGAACAACCAATAATTTTTAAAGTGTTGTTTGTACAATTTATTGCAAAATATTTACGTATAAAACATCAGTTAGCCATAACTCTATTTTACTTCCAAAATAGTATTGCTCATAATCTCATTTGTTTTACTAATCCAAATAGAATACTGGCGTCTACATTTCTTTCACCTTCTCACCTGGTTTTTAGCGTTGGGCGTAATGGCTACTCCACAGATGCCCATCAAATTCCAAGAACATTTACAGGTTAGCATTATGCTAAAGTATAACTTATACTCCATGTATTATAGCTCGTTAGTGTTGGGATTCAGCCTAGCAGCATAGGATTTAGTACTCTGACTATGGAGTCGGATAAGTTTATTTGCGTCAGAGAAAAGACTGGTGAGACATCACAGGTTGTAATTATTGATATGAATGATCCAATGAATCCTACACGCCGTCCTATTTCTGCCGATACCATAATAATGAACCCCGTAAGTAAAGTAATGGCATTAAAAGCTGGGAAATTGTTACAAATCTTTAACATCGAACTGAAAAGCAAAATGAAGACGTACACGATGCCCGAAGATGTTGTATTTTGCAAGTGGATATCTGTGAACACTATCGCACTGGTGACTGGAACTAGCGTCTATCATTGGGCTATGGATGGTGATTCAAATCCAGTCAAGATGTTTGATCGTCATCAATCCCTGGGGTCTAGTCAAATTATAAGTTATCGTTGTGATCCGAGTCAAAAGTGGTTGTTACTCATCGGAATAGCTCCACAGGATAACCGGGTTGCCGGATACATGCAACTGTACAGCGTGGAGCGTAAAGTTAGTCAAGCAATAGAGGGCCATGCAGCTGCATTTGCTCGTTATGTACCGGAAGGAAACAGCAATCCCACTACATTGTTTTGTTTCGCATCTCGAAATGCCCAGGCTTGTAAGTTACACATTATTGAGGTTGGTCAACCACCCGCGGGAAACCAACCGTTCGCTAAGAAAGCTATTGATGTTTACTTTCCACCAGAAGCTCAGATAGACTTTCCTGTTGCAATGCAGGTATGTGAAACTTCGTCATTTTCACTTTTAGACTTCGCCAAAGTACAACATAATATATTTAATAACAAAGAGTGGGTACTTACACCTGTATGATATTGAAAGTGGAACGTGTATATATATGAATCGCATAAGCAGCGAGACAATTTTTGTAACAGCTCCCTATGAACCAACTTCCGGTATCATTGGCGTTAATAGAAAAGGACAGGTATGATTGTTAACAAGAATGCCTATCTTTAGTTCATTTTCAACTGCTTTATATAACTCCACATATTTCCTAATTTGCTCTTCACAAATAATTTATGTTTAGTACGGTTTTTTTCACGGCGGTTGTTATTGCTAGTACTCACGAATGATTGTCCATTATCGCCAAGTTGTATATTTATTAATGACTAACTGGTACCTAAGTTGTGGCAATGGCTAAGTACGTGGTTCCACTGGCACATCCCTCTGATCATCATCACCAACAGCAACGTAGAACTTCGTACGTACATCAGTTTAAGTTGCCATACCACATTAGTACAAAGATGTAATTGTCAATTCAAATTCCATGGTAGTAGAGGTGGTAAAGGTATTAGCAGTAGTCGGATAGATTACGTTTCGACGATATTATTCAAGAAGTAGAATCTCGTGAAATAAACTTGAGGAGAAAAAGATAGTGATGAGGAGTTAAGAAGTTTGGGATTTGAGAGAACACAAAGCATGAATGCACCTGCGCCATTGCGAACGGCATATCCCTCTTATTAGGACTGCCATAGGTTAAGATCTTTTATATTCATACAGGATTTACGAGTAGCTCGGGCTTACTGTTGTAAATGGAAGTCATTGAATCAGTGAGCTTCATGGTTAAATGCAATCAGTCTAAATTTACTAGCTACTATGGATCGGTTTGCTGTCTAATAACCAGTATGGATGATGATCGGTCAGTATCTTTTTTCGCATTGTGTCGGGTCTCTATGAACATCGACTCGTCTATATCAAACACTACACTAAACATTTACCACCTCGGTTATTATCTAGGAGCACAATAACGATGCCATTTGAGGCGAATTAGTCTCTATATAACGTTTTCTGTGTAAACTAAGGTTGTTATACTCATTCCACTGCTGACCTCTGCTTCTATAGTGGCCCAAACACGTTAATAGTTTTATGAATTTTCCATCTCCAAGCCACTGGTTTTTTTGGTCTCTGATTGGTGTATATGTAGCTGGTGTACATGACTGAAAGTGATAGGCTGAGGTCCGCAAGTAATTGCTCGAATTCAATGATAACTTCGTAACGTTAAAGTTTGGAGATTACTGAGACCGTTTAGTTGTATCACTTTAAAAGTGAGTTGTTCACCACGCTCTTGACCGGTATTAAGATTAAGAGTCAGTCAGTCAGATGCAACGTAGAACTTTGTACGTAAGTACATCAGTTCATGTTGCCATACCTTATCAGCACAGAGATGTAATTGTCAATTCACATCCAATAGTACAAGAGGTAGTAAAGGTATTAGAAGTAATCGGAGAGGTTAGGATTAGAAGATATTCAAGAAGTATGATTCAGTGAGAAAAGTTTAGAAAGTCAAAACTAGAGGGGTTGAAGAATCCAGAAGATTAGAATTTGACGAGAACACAAAGAATAAATGCACCGGCGCCATTGCGAAAGATTCTGAGCCATGTCATTCAGGGTATCTGACCATCGATTATTATCACCTCGCGGACCCCAACCAGGTAGTCGACAACTACCGACCTGGCTAAGTCCACTCGTCAATGACTTCATGGATTTCTGCCATGTTTTGGTTTGGCCGCGCCTAGCTTTCTTCCAACCTATTCCTACACTACAAAACAAAGCTCATCGAGGCAGTCGGTGGTTAGGCATACGCAGTGACCTGTTCCTATGTGATAAAGAATATCTGTCAGGTTAAGATCCGTTGAGCTACCCTTTGTAGCAGTATAACGACGCACCATCGTCTTTACCAGTGGCTAATGTTCCTGAATAATATAATTTCACTGAATACTTTACGAGTAGGATAGTGTTTTGTTAACTGAACGGAATCAAAGCACTGATTGCACTAATGTATATTTCTCACGCAATACCATTAAGTTTCTATGTTAGATCACACCAGGTACGAGCAGTTTCTCCGTTAATTCATCTGGAATATTAAATAATACATCTCCCCTGTGTCAAATCATTTGATATGCTTTCATTGCTAAGTATGCTTCTGAATAACTTAATATGTAAAGATAAGGTTTTGGCAGTTTTTGTTGTATAGACATCGTCTACTTTGATGTCTGTGTATATTCGAAAGTTTAGATATCTCTTTATTATTTATTATTTATGCTCTAGGTGTTATCTGTCAGTGTCGATGAAGATACCATCATTAATTACATAACCACTACATTGGAAAATCCCACGCTTGCCCTCCAAATGGCTTCCAGATGCAATCTTCCTGGAGCAGAAGACTTGTTTATTAAGAAATTCGATTCTCTTTTTCAATCTAATCAGTTCAGTGAAGCTGCGAAGTTAGCAGCAAATGCTCCAAAAGGTATTTTGCGTACTCCACAGACCATTCAACGTTTTCAACAGGTGGGTTTTTAATGAAGCGTAAGTGAATTTCGGTATGACTTATATCATTTGCAATAAATGTCCGCGATAGACTTCATCCTCCGGTAGTATCGATACATCCGGTTAAGGATTGAGAAAGTACTCAATATTATTAATTTTGGTCAAATGATGTTCTTTCGGACGCTACATGTTTGTTATGACGTCTGGATTTTAGACTTGACTTTTGATTACACCATACACAAACCAGTTTTACTGCTTATTCATGAGGCTTCTTGGAAATGCTGTTTATTAGTTCATGTCAAGAAAATGAATACTATTAGGAACTAGGCGTATTTCGAGTTAGGTTTTACTTAATAGATCGTCACTTAGTTCATGTCATTTTATTTGTCTAACACGTGGGTTATATTTGTTCTGATAGGTGGTAACCGCCCCAGGGCAAACATCAGTTCTGTTACAGTATTTTGGAATTTTACTTGACCAAGGTCAGCTTAATAAGTTTGAGAGTCTGGAGCTTTGCAGACCAGTTTTACAACAAGGTAGAAAACAGTTGCTGGAAAAGTGGTTAAAGGAGGACAAATTAGAATGTTCGGAGGAGTTGGGAGATCTTGTTAAGCAGGTAATTTCCATTTTTATGAATGTTTATCCATGGCTTGAAAATTTTTACTGTGTGTAGTTAATTTAATAACGAGCGCTGAAAACTTACGGCGAAAAGTTTCAAGAAAATTATACCGTTATCCATGCGACATTACGGCTTACTAGTTTTTTGTTGATCGATTCACAAGTCCTTTCACTGATTACTATTCAAAATAGTTCTGGCTCAATTTGTTGTTGCATTTATTCCGTGAGAAAGTGGGATTAAATGTCTGAAAAAATAACTACAACTAAGTGAATCAACGATTTCTTCAAACTCTATTTTTCAACTGATCTGTTGGGAAGAAAATCACATGATTCATGCGCAAAGATAATAGATTAAATCCGAAATATCAGTACCACAACTTAATGTATGTAAACCTCTCCTAAAACTTGGATTTGGCTTAAGAGATGTCTCAATAATAACAATGATAATCTTGCTACTCCTTTTTACGCTCTTCCGAGATATCTGACGTTTTAGTGCTGTTAGCTTCATTTTCACTAAAGTGCCTGAATTCGAAGTTCTTAGATATGGAGTAGTACAGTGTGAATTGACCTAATGGTGGTCCTTTCTTAAGTAAACCGGATGATCATTTAATGTGTTCACACTACCTACACTCAACGTGCCATTAATTATGAGGAAATAGGAAATCAAGATCGCTTTTATTTTGTTTGAGTTACTTCAGGATTGCTTTGCAGTTGTATCAGGTTTTCACTTGTCTCACTGAGCATAATATTATCCTTTTTAACGACCATTAGCTTTCATCATTTTTACAGGCAGATCCTACATTGGCTTTGTCTGTCTACCTAAGGGCTAATGTCCCACCAAAGGTTGTACAGTGTTTTGCTGAGACTGGCCAGTTTCAGAAGATTATCGTCTATGCAAAGAAGGTCGGCTACACACCAGATTACATTTTTCTGTTACGCAACCTAACCCGTATCAACCCAGATCAAGGTTTGCAGTTTGCCCAAATGCTGGTTCAAGATCAAGAACCTTTAGTTGATTTAGAACAAGTCGTAAATGTGTTTATGGATCAGGGTTTGGTGCAGCAATGTACATCATTCTTATTAGACGCATTGAAACACAATCGGCCTTCTGAGGGACATCTTCAAACTCGTTTATTAGAAATGAATCTAATGTCAGCGCCTCAAGTAAGTTACATGTTTTGATATGTTGAAATTTTATCTGTTAGTCACATTGTCATCATATACCCATACACAGTACTAATATTTGACATTAGTATGGACAGATATTTGTTTTGAGGATGGTTTCTTACTTTAACCTCGAATACCGTAGTACGGGCAAGAGTGAGTCCCCTCTCTTGGAAGTACTGTCACGTAGCCACGAGTATATAGCTAATGCCTTCTCGTGGCTGGGATGTTGTTTGCCGAATAGAGAGGACAAAAAGTAGATGTCCAGCGCTTAGACCGTTTTGGTAGGTAGGGAGTGGTTATGAAATCCTGATTCCAAACCAATAGTGCACATGCTCTCCAGGATCCTGAGGTAACAACTTGTTTGTAAGCCTATTGTTGGTCACCAACTACCGTGGGACTGCGTCTCTTAACGTTGCCTTGTGGATTAAACCTTAGGTCAAAGGCTCGGTTAGTGGCCCCCTGAGAAAACCACCTACTTCGGTGGACAGTATCTGGACAGTATTCCAGTTCACACACATTGATTTATGTGGCAGATAATCATTTAGGTGCCCCTTTGTGCCGACCTTTGTGTTCAAATAAACTTTAAATATCGATGTCTTGCAACTGTAACAGAAATAAAAGCCCTTTATAAGTCTCAAGATCATCCTCGAAAGTACAATCAGACACTGATCATGATCTAATACGAGCACGTGTTTGTCTGAGTCTTACTAAACATAAAAGCCATAGTAAGGAGACTCTTTAAAGTTTGACCAAACGATGAGAAAGTCCGGTATATACTTCAGGAGCAACTAGAGCAGTTAGTCAACCAGAAAAGCGATGTTCACCTCAAGCGACTTCAGATGATATCCAAGTATCCATGGAAGTATCAATGATACCTACCAGTAACTAAAAGGTTGTGAAACATCAGTGGGTTTCGGTAACGCCTACCAAATTGATAGATGCTCAGAAACTGATCTTGTTAAGCTGACACGATGAATAGCAGAGGCAGCTTAAACAGACTAATAAAAATCTGGCTCAGTTGTCGTAAGGGAGTGGTGGGCGGGGTAAGCAAAAGATGTAAAAAGCAGCGGCCATCGATAGCAGTAGACAACTAGTCAAACTCATTGATCATGGTATCTTTGAAGCGTTGCTCGTGTGTTGTGAGATCACTGAGTAAGCAATGTTAGGGTTTTGCAACAGGGTACTAGATAGTGATGAGTGAATGGTGGCAAAGAGACTGGATGTCGTAAATCGCCATCGACGGATGAGGCTGGGTCATGGGTTTCGTAAGCTCAGCCACCTTGTGGATTATTTTTTTTCTAGTACTAGTGCTGTTATTACTTCTTTTCTGGTATTTGCCTTTGAAACATCTCCCCATGCCATTGCTGTGGGCCGGCGTTTCAGATCCCACATCATAGAGGACTGACTATCTGGGCTGCAGCAAAACAATCACATTAAATTCAGCTTTTCTAAACTGGCACATTGTTTCTCATTTTTAAGATTAGTTAGGCGTGAAAGTTGACGTATGGTTGTTTAATATTTGTGTACAGTAGTCACTATAACACTGTGTATTCAAGTCATCAGTCGTTGAACAATATCCCCATTTTTATGTAATTATAATTAACATTAATGTATGGTAAGTTTCCTTCGTTACAAAAGCCTAGCACAAAGTAATAATTTCATGTCTTAGCTGAAGAGCTATTTGAGCTCGATTTTTACGTTAGTAAGCCTACTAGCTGTCATAACGAGAAACTGGTTGTAGTAAAATTACTGAACAAGGGTACAAATGAGGTGATGAATAAGCATCGATATTACAGGGTTCATTATAAAAAGACTTCGAATATCCTTTTTAGTGTTTAAAATAATTTTTATTTGTTTGGAAAATGTTCTTCGTTATGATGATCGGTCGCAATACCTTTTAGGTTGCAGATGCTATCTTGGGCAACCAAATGTTTTCCCATTATGATCGGGCAGCTATTGCCCAGTTGTGTGAGAAAGCGGGGTTATTGCAAAGGGCTTTGGAACACTATACTGATCTTTACGACATCAAGCGGGCTGTCGTAAGTACACATTTATTAAACCCTGAGGTAAGTACGTTTACTTGAGGTATATTTACTTGAGTTTAAATAGCCTTGAGAATCAATCTAGTATATGTGTATTCTTCTAAACTGCTGTTCAGTACAGTTATAACGGTCTAAACTGTCTACAACTAGTTTTTTTAGACGTTTCTGTATCCAGAAAAGGCTTTTGGCTAGGGTATTTTAGGTAAAATAACGTATTTCCAGGTTTGTCAAATATAAAGATGAGTTAAATTACCATTGCCCATAGCTGTTTTTAAAACATTCTTAATGTAAGATATTTAATGCATGGTTATCACCCTGTTGATGAATATAAAATTAAACATTACTGATTTGTGTCATATTTCTACCTTATTTTAGAAACAAATATTCCTAAGTTGATTTCAGACAAAGTAGGAGTTATACCTTAAAATCCAGACTGTTCGTCTTTCATTATTTGCACTGCATCAAATTGAGTTCATTCAGCGATTATCGTTTACGACAGCATTAATTCGAGCTAAGGACTTCAAATTCATTTGCAGTTACGAGTTACGGCATGAAATATGAAATAAAAGCGGACCAGATGAAATCAGGGATTTGTTTGAAGAAAGTTTGCAGCAAAATGTGTGCCTTTTGTCTTTAAACTTCCATTCAAAAAATGAGTGGGTTATCAGCTGTCTTCTTCCACATGTTTTTTAGTCTTCAAAACACTGGTCGCACCATACATCTAGATCCAACACTTCACAGTAACTTCTGGGCAAAATCCCGCTACGTATCCACTGCATACTACTTATAGACGTCGTTGTGAGTGGTATGCACTACACCAGTACGATTTTATTTGTCATAGTCTTCGCAACACAGTTATTAGGCGAACGATAGATGTTTGAATCTTTATGGTCATTTAGTTCTCTTACATGAATGCCAACTTCTTTAGTACTTAAAATCATTTTATTTTAGCTTCCTCACTTCGCATTTGCTCACTACTAGTTAGAGCAGGTTATTAGACTTTCTGTGCTCTATTCAACATCAGTAAAACTTATGATTTGGAACGCCTAACTAGGGGGGTGTTCATCCAATTATTTTTATCACTATGACCCCATCATGTACTTGGCAGCGTTTACCAGCAGTTTTCTGATCACTGTAGTGTCGAAATTAGGTCTAACTTATTAGTAAGCGTTTCTGGAATGGTGTTTGCTACCGTTTTTAAAAACACTCCTTCAAATAGATGTGTCAGTTTTTACTAGTGTTTGATTTTTGTCATTCTTCTAGATGTTTTTGAAAGGTTTAATTGTTCTTTTTCTTTTAGTCTGTAAAAGTATTAAACCGATTTTCGTAATTAAACGTGATATTAACATTCACTTGTTTTATTTTCACGTGCAATGCATCTAGTCATTTTATTGCTTTACAAATTTTATAGTGGCTTGTCAATTATTTTGGCTCGCTTTCGGTCGATGATTCGTTGGAGTGTTTGAGAGCTATGCTGCAGACAAACATTAGACAAAATCTCCAAGTCTGTGTCCAGATTGCTACTAAGTATCATGAACAGTTGGGGACGAATGCTCTTATCGAAATTTTCGAATCATTCAAATCGTTTGAAGGCCTGTTTTATTTTTTGGGTTCCATTGTTAATTTTAGTCAGGAACCTGAAGTTCATTTCAAATATATTCAGGCTGCTTGTAAAACCGGACAAGTCAAAGAAGTTGAAAGGATTTGTCGCGAAAGCAATTGTTATGAGCCGGAACGAGTTAAGAATTTTCTTAAGGTAATAATTTTATTAACTACATATTCTCACTCATTCGTTATAAACGTGGAAAGTTGAAGTGGTCAATCTCATCTATGCTAGCCAGTTGCAATACAGGTTTAAATCACCCCGAGTACGTTACATACCGGTTATCTAAATACGTTTACTCTGTTCACCAAGGATTGTTGTTGATAATAGTATTAAATGTTGCTCATAAGCTTATTCTACCATCACTACACTCCCTCTCAGTAATTTTGAGAAAAAATTCCTTAGTTATATTTGAAAATATGTACTTTATTAAAATATTTGGAGACTATTGTTTTACTCTGATTGTTTAGTACACGCTACACTAAATTCCAAAGTATCATTCTATTAGTTGGGATCAATAAAGTAACGGGTTTTGTTCACTGACAATAAATCCAAATTCTTACTGTATTTAAAATTTAGGTATTCACTGCAATTCAGAATTTCTAAAATAGTGAAAAGGAGTTAGTTTATTTGTGTGTGCAGTAAATTCACGCTAGATATATATGTAAACGCTAGACGTCTTTTACTTTTACGTTAAATAGAAATTAACAGTCCAATGAGTCATATGAATGCTCTGATTATCCATTTTATAAGTTGGCATATCCACTTTCGGCTCCTTACGCAAGATTTATACATTCACTTCAAAAGTCAGGTAAAAGCTAAATGTAATAAACAGATATGTGTGCTAATATGGTATGGCAACTTGAACTGGTGTACGCGCGTACGAAGTTCTACGTTGTAGCTGACTGACTGACCGAATAAACAGATGTTTTAAAATCGCTAGTGTACGTTTTCTTAATTAGTCCCTAATAGTATGCATTACTACAGTCTGTGATAGTGATAACCGATTCGCGTTAAGATTGTACCTCTGGTCTTCATATTAGTTTTGAAAGTTTGATAGTTTTATTCTCAAAAATAGACCTGAATAGTTACGTACGAAGTTCTACGTTATAGCTGACTAACGGCTACAAGAAACTATTGTAAGTAATGATGATTTTGGGTAATTTGTCAATTTTATGTTAAAATAATGTTAATAAGATTTCTCTTATGTTTCTTATGATCTAAAACAAATCTTTATTTTCAGGAAGCAAAACTTACTGATCAGTTACCTCTGATTATTGTCTGCGATCGCTTCGATTTTGTTCACGATCTCGTCCTTTATTTGTTTCGTAATAACTTGCAAAAATATATAGAGATTTATGTGCAGAAGGTTAATCCAGCGCGTTTACCAGTGGTTGTCGGAGGCCTTTTAGATGTCGATTGTTCCGAAGACGTTATAAAGCAGTTGATGGCAGTTGTTCGTGGTACGTTTTTAATTTTTACTGCTTGTACTCTCAAGAATTGGGTAATGAGGCATAATGCTCCTATTATTATTTTTTTTCAGGACAGTTCAATACGGATGAACTTGTTGCAGAGGTAGAAAAGCGCAATCGACTGAAGTTATTACTTCCATGGCTTGAATCACGAGTACATGAGGGATCAGTTGAACCTGCCACACATAATGCCTTAGCAAAAATATATATTGACCTTAATAACAATCCTGAACGTTTCTTGAGAGAAAATCAATATTACGATAGCTCTGTCGTCGGCAGATACTGTGAAAAGCGTGATCCACATTTAGCGTGTATTGCGTATGAACGTGGACATTGTGATCAAGATATTATTAGAGTATGTTTTAGATATAATGTATTATTTCTAATTGTAATTTATTTTTTAATTCATTTGTACTTTGGTTTTTCGAAGCTCCATGATTTAGGTTGCATGTACCTGGAATAAACTTTTCTTATTTTGGTTTAAAAGTCGACTTTATTTTTTTAGGTTTGTAATGAAAATGCATTATTCAAAACTGAGGCTCGTTACTTGGTTAGACGAAAAGAGCCGGAGCTATGGGCAGAAGCTTTAAGTGAATCTAATAGTTACCGTCGACAGTTAATTGATCAAGTTGTTCAGACGGCACTTTCTGAAACTCAAGATCCTGAAGAGATATCCGTTTCTGTTAAGGCATTCATGGCTGCTGATATGCCGAATGAACTTATTGAACTTCTGGAAAAAATAGTTCTGGACAATTCAATATTTTCTGATCATCGTAATCTCCAAAATCTGTTAATTCTAACAGCAATTAAGGCTGATAAAAGTCGTGTCATGGAATATATTAATCGGTTGGATAATTATGATGCTCCTGATGTTGCTAATATAGCCATAAATAATTCTCTTTTTGAAGAGGCATTTGCCATTTTCAAGAAATTTGAAGTGAACACATCTGCTATACAGGCAAGTGTTTTACATGTTTGTAGATATGTTCATGTAGAAGTATATTATTAATGGTGAATTTACTTAATGGACTTCAGACTGCACCAATCCTATATGATTCATCACTAGTTTTGACCTATGAGATATCATATCTCGTGTAATCGAACATAGATTAAAAAGTATACACTTTAGTATGTTAATTCTGTACAACAAAATTAGTGTAGACTGATTGTGTATCCAGCTTCACTATTTCATTGTAAGCTTTGTGTGAACATTCCAATTCACGGGATTGCCTTGTCTACTTCAATGTGACTGCCAAATGTAGACAGTTGGTTGTCGATTCAACCATCTACCCATATATATCTGGCTGTACTGCAGTTAAACTCGTTTACAACAACATTTCTTGTTATTTCATCATTGTCTACCATGAAAAAGCCTGTTTGCATAATGATGCAGTTACTCGCGGGACTCAGGTGGAAGATTTATTTTGTACTGAACAGTCAATATTTAGGGACTTTCGGTTTAATCCGGTTTCCTGTGTCTAGTGGCTGCCAATCATAAAGATCAATATTGTACAATGATTAGCATTTGTTAGGTATTCAGGGTAGTATATGAAAGCAACCTAATAAATTTTCGTCATTCATTCTTGGTTCAGTAAAAATTGATCGATATTTTGAGTAAATGGTATCTGTAAAGAACAATCATTTAAATGGATAATTATGAACCGTTTATATTGTAACTAGATCTAGAATAATTCAATTTCTTGAACCCCACCCCACCTACTCCGGTTTAAGGAATTGCTTAGTATCATTGACATTCGCACTTGGTGTGGCTTATACACGATTATCCGGTAAATTAGCTTATTTAAATTAAAAAATTTCAATGTTGATTGTTTCTAACTGTATTTTCCTATTATAATGCAAAAGTTTAACCAAATTTTGTTTTTTGGTTTAGTGTGAATTTGTCTTCCCTACATATAAACCTCGTTAGTCTCCTGACAATGATTATTGTAACTTCTATTGTATTTCCCCTCTTGTAACTTGTTTCTAGGTATTAATTGATCATGTCAAAAATTTTGACAGGGCCTATGAATTTGCTGAACGTTGTAATGAGCCAGCTGTGTGGAGTCTTCTAGCTCATGCTCAATTAGCTCAAGGTTCTACAAAAGAAGCTATTGACTCATACGTGAAGGCGTCTGATCCTAGTCGATTCCAAGCAGTATCCGAAGCTGCTTCAAACTCCGGAAACTGGGAAGACTTAGTCCGGTATCTCCAAATGGCACGGAAGAAAACTCGTGAGACATTTATTGAATCAGAACTCGCCTTCGCCTATGCAAGAACCAATCGTTTGTCAGATCTGGAAGAGTTTATTTCAGGACCGAATCATGCCAATATAACTGCTGTAAGCACTATCTTGTATTTTCTCAAAATAACTTCATAATTTCAATTATAAAAGTAATGTATTTGTGATATCCCAATGAGTAGAAAAGTTGGAAGTTTTCTGACGTTTCGTTACTCATTGCAAACCACCTCTTCATGGAATAAATAAACGAATTAAATTACTCCAAGTTTGAATAGTACAACGGAACGAAACAAAAATATTCAGTACAACCAATCAGTCAATAAACAGGTCTGATCAGGTCAATGTCACATCACTCCTGTAGAAGGCATTCATATGGAATATACTTGTGTATTTGTGTGTTAATGGTGTGATTGTACCAAATATTTTTTCTCTGATCGATTGTACCAATGAACCTTTGATCAATTTGATTCTTTTGTTTATTCTCTGAAGAAGTGGCTTACACTGAGCGACGAAACGTTAGGAAAATTCTAACTTTCCGACTCATTTGGATACCATAAATATATTATTTTTATTATTAACTGTAACTGGAGCATAGATTGGATTAAAGCATGATTGCGTTGCTGCACGCTGATTGGCTCGTCCGTATCCAGTCAGCTCAACCGATACTGAGGGAACATTCTGGATTCTTCTCATGTAGGAAAACTATGAATATACTAACATCTTTTTCCTTTGGATCTTCTGACTTCCATCTGACCTTGTTGAAATATCATCTATTTCCTGTTCAACTGTGTTCTGATTTTGGGAGATCGTCCGAGAATACTAAGCGCTGGGAATAGCTGGGTTGTAATAAAGAGAGAATCATACTATTAACAATCCACCCAACGCTCAATTTATTTAAAATCAAGTTAGTCCTTGGTAATAACACCTACAAATTCATAATTTTGTGTCGAAATGTGCTTGGGTTTTGAATCTTATGGAATCTGAATGTGCCTAGTTTTTATGTATGGATAATTTAGTGAGCTTTTCTCTTACTTTTTAGGTAGCTGATCGTTGTTTTGACCAACAGTTATACGAGGCAGCTAAGATATTATATTCAAACGTTAGCAACTATTCCCGCTTAGCAATAACTTTGGTTCATTTAGGTGAGTACCAGGGATCTGTTGATGCTGCTCGAAAAGCGAATTCAACACGCACTTGGAAAGAAGTGTGTTTCGCTTGTGTAAATCATAAGGAATTTCGTCTGGCTCAAATGTGCGGTCTACATATTGTTGTACATGCAGATGAATTAGGTGATCTTATTAATTACTATGAACAACGCGGTCATTTCGAAGAACTTATTCAACTTTTGGAAGCTGGTTTAGGTTTGGAGCGGGCACATATGGGAATGTTCACCGAGCTAGCAATATTATATTCAAAGTTTAAACCAGAGAAAATGCGGGAACATTTGGAGCTTTTCTGGTCTCGCGTCAATATTCCAAAGGTAATTTCTATATATTTCAGTATATTTCCCATGCTGATCTTCACAGTAGCACTAGAATTATAGTTAATTGATTTTGCAAGCTAAACTCCTTTTTACACTACGTGTGTATTGATGATGGAGAAGGCAAAGGAATGCACTTTCTATAGCGACCATTGGTTTCTAACTCTGAGATCACGTGATATCAGAGGCACCACTGAATGGGAACTTATAGGCAGTTGCTGATTCAAAGTTTTTTTATTTTCTAACTCCGTAGTATTTCAGGGTTGATACCACTGTGAGAGTTTCAATACAGAAGTTATGTGACTTTATTTAGGCGATATCTTGCTACAAGTTGGTAAAACTTATGAATCATAATCGGTATTGCATTAAATAGAGTAGAAATAATCCTGAAGCGTTTGAGTTGAATGTCCAATGAACTAATAGAATGCTTAAAAAGTAGGCTATATAAAAGATCAATATTCGATTAAAAATAAGTGGCATTTGTTAGTTTTTTAATCACTTTATAGGCAACTGTAAAATCAATACATTCATCACAACAACTACTGTAGAGCACGATTGTCATGTTTGGGATTGAAAGCGCTTAGACAACTAATATTCTTGAATTTACAGAAGGGGATCACACAACCGACACGTACATGCTATCAGAAGAAAGCGAATATGCTTTGACGAGGAGTTGTTGGTGAGCACTTTTTCCTACCACTTCCAATTTTCAGGTTAAAAAACGTAGTTTGTGACATATCCGATGGTTCTAAGCTCCAGGTATTATCTGACAATAAAAACTGGGATATTCACTTCAGTACTGCAGATATATCATTTGGTCACTACGAAAATGTTTAAGTACAGTTTTTAAAAATTTATTATGCATGTTGTTGTAACTGTCGTAAATTTCATTTAATAATTATCTTTCGAACACCGACGAAATGTTATGACTTATCTGCCCCACATAATAATATATTGTAACAGTGATTATTCTGGTTGACTTCGCTTATTTCTCGGATAAATGTTTTATTCATTCAGTAAATTCACCACCGATTTTTCTGGATTCTTTTAGGTTGATGCACATAAAACTTTATTGAATTTCATTGTATTATTTCTCCTGTTCTTTGACCTATTTGTTATTATTCATTAAAAAACCATACTTTGTGTATTTTATATAGGTTCTTCGTGCTGCTGAACAAGCTCATTTATGGTCGGAGTTAGTATTTCTTTATGATAAGTATGAAGAGTATGATAATGCTATTCTTACGATGATGAGTCATCCAACTGAAGGATGGAGAGAAAATCATTTTAAAGATTTAATAACACGAGTTGCCAACGTAGAACTATATTATAAAGCAATTCAATTTTATTTGACTTACAAACCATTACTTCTAAATGATTTACTCATGGTTTTGTCACCACGTCTGGATCATACACGTGCAGTAAATTTCTTTATTAAGGCAGGGCATATTGCTCTAGTTAAACCTTATTTGCGATTTGTTCAACAAAATAATGCGAATAATAAATCAATAAACGAGGCTTTAAATGATTTGTTAATTGAAGAAGAAGATTACCAAGCAAGTTTCATTTTCCATGTTTATGAAGTTTATGGTTGACATTAAGTGGTTTCTTTCTCTTGTCAGTCAACGAAATATGCTTTGTCATCATTAGTTGACTGCTGCTTATAGCCTTTCTTAACCTCATTGAAAGTTGAAGCTTGCTTCAACTTAGCTATGCTAATATTAAGTATCCTGAGTATCCTGAAAAGGAAATTTGAATAGCGGTAGTCTTGAGACTTGGGAGTGTGACTGCAGCCCAATAGACAACTGCTTTATGTCGGTCACGTACGGCCTTTCTATGGGAAGATTTTAAAGTGTTAGCTCTTCAAATGTCCTTTCCGCCGGAGACGGACACCTGTGAGGTAAGGTGAGGTGTGATATTTTTAGGGTCGACCTTTTATAACTCCTTCTTTACTTATGAGAAGGTAGATGTTGGTTGTCCGAGGGAAACAACTTACTGCTGTCACACCCGTCTATAGTCAGCAGTACGACCTCGCCCTCAGACTTTGAGTTGCTGCATCTATTCTCACTGTTTTCCAGTCGAACTGCTTGGCATAGTAGAACCTATGAGAACATATGTTCCAGTCAACATAGTTCGATCAGGTCATCACGATAGGCGAGCCTGACCGCCACGTTAAGGTAGCATCTACAGTCTTACGTAATACACAAGCTTCTGTTTGGGTAGTCAGATGGTCTCATTAGATCTTATACAAACATTGTCTCATTTGAGTACACTAACCATCTCTGGATTAATGAGTTGCATTTAAAAATTACGAATTATCATGTTATTTACCTGTGTTAATGTATGTATAAGAGCTTTTATAAGCGGAGTTACCACTCGCTTCATAACTTTGCATTTTTAAAGTTCTTTTTACTTTCCTTCTTTTTAGGCTTTGAGACAGTCTATTGAAACACATAGTAACTTTGACCATATTGCTTTAGCTCAACAGTTAGAGCGTCATGAACTCATTGAATTTCGTCGTCTTGCTGCATTACTGTTCAAAGGTAGTAATCGGTGGATGCAAAGTATCGACCTTTGTAAACGTGATCGTTTATATTCTGTAAGTCCATCTTTTAGATTGCTTCTTCATTTCTTTTGATAGCTATAAGGATGAACATCGAATAAACTGATAAAAATCCAATACATTTTTAAAAGCTTTTTTCTAGATATATTTTTTCCTCAGGTTTTATAATAGGAACTTGCAGAAATCAAAGTGAATAGCTGGACAATTTAATGGCACTGATTGTAGGTTACCTGTTACGCAACGGGGCTGTTGCGTTGTTTAGGTTCACTAGTAACTGTTGATCATTAGATTCATGATATATTTTAAATCCGTTGTCTTTTAAACTAAAATATTTGCAATTCAAAGTCTAGATACTTTAATATCCACTTAACTATAAACTATATTGATTTGAAACTTCAACCCTCAGAACCATATTGGGTCCATTTATTCATTGTCTGTTTTATGTTCTTATTATCCAAATGATTTGCATCCCTTTTTGACTGTTTGACGACCATTTTCAGTATAAGCATTTTTCAGTACTGTCTGATCCGACGTTTATTTGAGCTCAAGTATGAAAGTAAACATTAGTAACAATATTGTGTTGCATTGAGTTATTTTCCTATTTATGTAATGGATTATGTATCTCATATTATTGCGTTTTAGGATGCCATGCAATATGCTTGTGATTCTCGAGATCCCGAGACAGCTGAAGAGTTACTTCGTTGGTTCCTTTCTGAAAATCTTCCAGATTGTTTTTCAGCCTGTCTTTACCGTTGTTACGATCTTCTGCGTCCAGATATTGTCTTGGAACTTGCTTGGCGCAATGGACTCATGGACATGGCTATGCCATTCTTAATTCAGACTTTGAGAGAATTAACAACAAAAGTATGTCGTCCATTTATAAATTTACAATTTCTTTGTCTTGTTTATTGTTCTTATCAGTTGTTGAAATCCTTGCCTCGTGAATTTGTCTTTCGTTGTTTTACGATATCACTTTTACTGGTAAAACACAGATATGTGTGTTTTAATATGATGGTAATTTTTCGGCGAGTAAAAAAACTATTAGAACAAGTGATAGTATTTACAAACAAATCATGTGAAGATGAATAATCGATTTCATTTGTTTACTACTTTTCTACCAGGTGGATCGTTTAGAGCGCTCTGAACAAACTCGTGCTGCTGAAGAAGAGAAAGCCGAACAGGCGATTAATCCGCTAGTGATGCGTAAGTTTTTTTCCAGAAAGTGTAGTGTGAACTTTTAAAATAAATAGGACTATCCTAAGAAATCTCAGAAAATCAAAAATGAGCTTATCTAAAAATAGCAGTTTCTAAACTAATTCAAATTTTACTATATTTAACATTTTTGTATAGGAGCTGAACCCCAGTTAATGTTAACAGGACCAGCAGGTGCTATGCCAGCAGCTTTAATCCCACCAGCAGGTGCGCCAATCGGGATGTTCGGAGTTACTGGCCCACAAATGTACTATCAAACAAACGGACCATCTTTTTAAAATGATTTCTGACTATTGTGATATACTATACTTGTTTTCAGACTGTTGTCTGTTTACTACTTATATAATTTTTAATTTAGCCGAAATATGCTGGTTTCCTGTTGTTTTTATGTTTAATCTATCTACCGAATTTTCCAATTATCGATAATTTGTTGTAAAAGGTGAGTTTGTGATCTAAAGTTCCATGTTTACGACGATGTTAATTATATATCAATTTGCTTAAATATGTTATTTTTCATTATTCTATTATTAAATATTGTAAATATTCCACTAGTGTAGTTCTGATGTTGTTAACCCAAAGGGCATGATTATTTATTGCTACTTTTTAATACCAAATGGTTTGTAATTAACGAAATTACGAAGATTTCACTTTATTATTAATTGTCTACTTTCATATAGTTGAATTCTCTGCCAATATAAGTTTTAGCGTTTGTATCACTTATATGTTGATTTATGATTAATGAACGTAAATGCTGAATGGATTGTGCAACTAGTTTCCTTGTTATTTTAAAAAATTCTATTAAATTTAATTTAATTCATTGATACGACAAATAACCACAATCAACATCTACAGCATCATTAATCTATTGAAATAATCACTACTTGTTAGATAATCAATTTTTCTCCTTTGTTGCTCTGATATGATCGTTCCTCGTGATTGAGCTTGACCCATAACTCGTGAAATAATAATAATAATAATTTTATTTAGTACTCTGTGATACTTAACCTTTTTTGAAAACAAAGTTTGTCATCACTCAGATATGTTACATCTCAAATCAAATTTGCATGATGTGATTTTAGATACCGCTTAGTATTATGTTTAGTCAATTCTAAAACTTCAAACTCACCAAATTATCGTACCTGATGCTAAGCTTTGTCGTTCACATAAGTAAGAAGTGGGATATCCTAACTTTGAAGCATGTGGTAATAAGCGCGCTAATAACTTATCACCCTTACTGTGTGCTCAAATTTAGAGTTAACAGTAGTATTTTTCTAAATTGGTTAACACCCAAGTTTTTGAATGCGGACAAAAATGGCTGGACAGTTTGATAGTAGAAGGCATTGGACACTTGTGATCAGTGGGAGTTTGCTTACAATCACTCCCAATAAATTGTTATTCTCTTCAAAGTTATTTAAAAAAAAAACTATCTTGAGTGATTTTATGATTATTACATCATTGATTGTTTAATAGCTTGATATAATAGACACGCATTTTCTTATTTATTTCACACTTGTATTTTTACTGTTGATGATTAGTTTTTATGTATTTTTTCCTATTTGTAGACGCCTCTTCCACTCAATTAGTACTTGACAGAGCTGCAGACTTCGCCAATGATTCATTTTTAAAGTTTGTAGTAAATATTGTTATGTATGGTAAACCAGCCGTTCATTGATCAACGGTTAAAACATGTTTCATATATCATTATCGTATTTCTATGATTTACATTTGTCTGTGGTTATGTCTCTCTGAGTATGTTAGCGCATGTACCCCTAACCATTTCCCAACCTCAATACTAATTGATTCTCGTTCAAATAAGGGGACGTTTATTCATTCCATTTATATTCAGTCTTTTTGGCCAATTCATCAAATCATTGTTGCGAATATTTCACTATTTATTTATTCATCATAATTGCTCTTATTGTAATTTTTTTCTTCATAGGTCATTTTTTTGGTTTTTTTCTCAACAGTAACTATCATCCATTTGTTTTTTCTACTTATTTTCGTGTCTAACGTGTTACAAGAATGCTCACATTCGTCATTATATTTATTAACCTTTGAAGCTTGAATATGTAGCAAAGTGCCCAATGTACTTGAAATTGAAAATCATTGTATGAACAATTATCAATTCGGTTGTATGTATAATCTAAATGTGATCCTATACATATGATATTATTTACTTATAATAACATCACTGGTCAGGAAAATGATAT
The DNA here is from genome assembly GCA_944470395.2 of Schistosoma turkestanicum. Taxonomy (NCBI): domain Eukaryota; kingdom Metazoa; phylum Platyhelminthes; class Trematoda; order Strigeidida; family Schistosomatidae; genus Schistosoma; species Schistosoma turkestanicum. Next base: position 43,677,894 of record OX103971.1, read on the forward strand.
CGCAGTTTTGAATGTCAATTTTAATATTTCGGGATATGATTAATTTTCTGTCCAATTTACAGTTTCTTGTTCTTTAAACTAAGTATATCTTGATTAATTATTGATAAGAACATTTTGTATTAGACAGTTTTATATGATACTAGCAATTATATATTCGGATGATGTGGAAGTTTTCCTAATGAGCTGGTTACACGTAATTATTAATTTGTATTGCTTTTAATGAATCACTCTTGGTCGACTTTGTCAAAGAATACTCAGCGTATATTAGCTTTCAATAAGTTATATAAATATATATATTCCATTTTTCAGTCTCATGCTACGTAATTATTAATGACAGCAACGTGATATAATGTTCATTCTCCCTGTTAATATTTTTTAGGATTTCAAGTTCCAATGTTCTTTTCCCTTGTTGTGAACACTCTTTTTTTAGTGATGTATTGGTTTTACTAATTCTATGGGTTATGAGAGTTTAGTCATATACATTGAAGTCTAGATAGCACAGTTATTGGTCACTATTACCGAATATATCCGTTTTCGATCTTTAGTTAATCTAGGACATTTGCTTGATATAATTAATGCTGTTCAAATGGATCTTGGTGTCATGTGTGTACATATTTACGAGACACTTATGTACGAAGTTAACTGCTTCAAAATATTTTATGTGTAGTTATTTAAATATCGTTAAACAGAAAAAGCGAGCTTGGATGTTAGTAAATTCAGAAAGTTTCCACCTTCTTGTCATCTATCAGAATAACTTTTGGCATGTGCAATAAAAGCTAACACTAATCATGAAAATATAGAAGTTACGTGGTACATTCTATTCATTTAACATGCTCTCTAAGATACATGGACCTAGTGAAAATTTCTCCGAAGAATCTTTTTTATGTAATAGAGGCAGTTAGATTATTTATGTCGTCGGACCAAGTTCTGAGTTTCACTCGTTGTATGTTGAAGGAATTTCTGTGCAGTTGAAGTAAAACTCCTAAATTAGGCAAATCTAAAATGTTTAAAACCATAAATATAATTGGCTTGCTAGTTTTCTTATCAGGAGTGAATTTAACGGCAGTCTATTTATTACATCATATTGTATATAAAGACTAATATCCATTCCCTGAAATGACTTCCGAAAAATAAGCGAAAGTTTGGAGATTAGTTGTTCTCCTTAGAACCAGTCAACATCCTACTCATTTACATCCTCTTGCTATTAGTTACTCGACTTCACATAGAGGATTTGTTCTTTGCATACTTTTAACTACTTAAGTTTTAATGAATACAAAAGCCATAGCGAGAAGACTCTTTAAAGTTTGACCAAACGATGAGAAAGTCGGGAACATACTTCAGGAGCAACTAGAGCAGTTAGTCAACCAGAAAAGCGATGTTCACCTCAAGCGACTTCAGATGATATCCAAACATCTTTGGAAGTGTCAATGATACCTACCAGTAACTAAAAGGTTGTGAAACATCAGTGGGTTTCGGTAACGCCTACCAAATTGATAGATGCTCAGAAACTGATCTTGTTAAGCTCTGAACACGATGAATGGCAGAGGCAGCTTAAACAGACTAATAAAAATCTGGCTCAGTTGTCGTAAGGGAGTGGTGGGCGGGGTAAGCAAAAGATGTAAAAAGCAGCGGCCATCGATAGCAGTAGACAACTAGTCAAACCCATCGGAAAATGGGTGTTAAGAATGTGGCTGTTAGACTTTCGGTAAAAGATGGAAATATTATTCACTTTTATTCCGGGAGATTAGATCTCCGAGTAATCAAAACAGTCTTCTTACTTCACCTTGTGTGCGTTGTTCAAGTGGACCCAACCTCTATTCCAGTGAACCTGACACATCTGAATTCTCAGATGATGATATCTTACCAAGATATTCTCTTGTTGATTATTAGTATGTAGACGGTCATGCTAACAAAATGCAGCGTTCCGATCGCGTTGACCAACAATTGAAGTATATTTGAAATGAGCTTACTGCATATCAGTTTACTCTGTCCTTCTTTATGGGTATGGGGCATGACCATTAAGAGCAGAGGATATTGGTAGGTTACTAGTATTCGATCATGGTATCTTTGAAGCGTTGCTGGTGTATTGTGGGATCACTGATTAAGCAATGTTAGGGTTTTGTAACAGGGTACTAGATAATGATGAGTGAATGATGGCGAAGAGACTGGATGTTGTAAATCGTCATCGACTGATGAGGCTGGGACACAAAATACATTTGTCCATCGACCGGCTAGTTGACGTGCTATTTCTGGTGTAGGAGTACGTTGGGCATCCTGCATGTTGGCCGCGTCTATTATTTGTCGCTCCACAAATTCTATGCTTCAGAATTTCTTTATCATTTGTTGATTTATTTAATCGTATTGACGATTCCTTCTCTAATACTGTTTCTACCTCAACAATTCCGGCATATAACTTGTCCATCTTGTATATGTTATAGCAATTTTAATTGCTGTGCCTGTATACGAAGTTTCACGTTGTATCTGAGTTGCTAATCCCATAAGTTGTGTCATTCATTATTCCTAGGTAGGGAAACAAACACTCAAGAGAATTAATTTTCTCTTTATTCCATAGGTATTTTTCATTCGGTTAACAACTACTGCTAACCCTGGGCGAAATAGGGTAACTTTTGTGAAATGATCCATTCTTCGGTGAATCATATGGATAGTTGTAATCTCGATTTTACTTATCGCCTGTAGTAATCATTAATATACGTAAATTATTGGCTATGGATTGTCTCAACTTACTGGCCACAACATCGTCACTTGGTTCTTGAGTAAAAATTAAAATTTTGAATAAGTTCCCAGTGTGCATACTCGTAGGGATGGGGATATTTATCGATGAAAATGATTAGGTAAAGCTAGTTGGACGTATTTCTCTAGAAAACATTGTTATGAATTGTCAGTATGCTGAAGGTAAATGGAATTCTCTTTATCCATTTGATTGGTTATAGCATTTTGATTGTGAAACGTTTTTGATGAATAATTCTCTAATTTTAACAAAGAGATCGTTTGTAATGCGACGAGCTGTTTATGTGTATCCTACTAAACGTAAAATTGTTGTTGGTGTAGAGTACAGTTGACGTAATCACTTCCACAATACAAAAAATCTTTCATTTGCTCCAAAATAGTAGTAATCATTTTACTGCTGATTGTAACCAAAAATGTTACCAATTTAGTAAACATTATAATTTAACAATAAATTTAAAATGTGCGGTTGTTGAGCTGTAACATTCATAGCATAACAGACTATTAATAGTCTCATAATCCTAAAGTATTAGCAGTCACGATTCTCTATTTGAAATGTTATATGTCAGGTAAGTTAGTGAATAAACATTTCAATTTGTTCTCTATCGTATACTAAATTTAGAAAGTGTATGCTAAAATAAATTCTACTTTTTTCTGACACATTTTTATGGTATATTTTTGCTTTATACGGTACAATGATTTTCTTAATTAGTGTTTATATTGATCATGAAAATGTATTTTAATAAAAAATAAGCCGTAAGCAACCTGTTGTCAACATGATATTTGGTTTGTAATGACATGAGATTTCGGTAAAGTATTACTGGTACGAAAGTGTATAGGGCAATTAAAGTCCGTGTTTTTTTTATAATACACAATCTTCATCTGTTTAAGTTAGCTGTTGATATTTCACGGATCTATTAAAATAATAGGGTGAAATGACATGAATTAGTGCTACTTCTTAATTCTCATATAGGGCCGAACCGATGCTAAACAAGAATTTAAAAATTTAGTCTATGGTATCGACTAACCATTAATTAGAAGATTGTTCTTAATTAAATTCGTAATTTCTATAAGCTATGCAAGTCTACACTTCTCCTAAGCTAAACATTTCACAACTCATGTTACCGTGAGTCTATAATGAACCTAAGACTCACACTACTAATGAGTAGTCCTGACAGTTTGGGTAAACTTTCCGGATACTAAATGATTCTAGTGGTTGATGATTTCGGTATGGATTGTTCAAGTGAGACTGAGTGTAAAGCAATGAAACTTCTGGAAGTTTGCTTGCAATAAATTACTCTCTTAATTATGGATTTTTGGCGTAGAATCTGAGTATTTCTGTGAATTTTTATGGAGTCGACAAACGGGTTTGTTAAATCATTTAAAATTTTCAACAATTTCAGGGTACAGTCATTGCGTTTCTGAAAATATGTTCATATATCTACGCATACAGTAAATGATCAGTTGAATTTGTTGATATCTGAGTCGTTAGTAAGGTAGTTTATTCAAATCGATTATTAATTATGAAATTTTTTTATTGTTGTATATGTCAGTTTACTACGTATTTTTTTTTTTTACTGAACATGCATACTCTGTCTATTACCTTTGTCAACATTTCCACAAAGTAGGTATTAGCTAGCAGTGATTCTTTTTGAAAAAAAAGAATAAAAGCTAAATTTCATCCGTTTTTTTCTCTTCAACTGATTAATCACTTCCTATGTTTATTCTAACCAAATGTCTTTTAAACAGTAATAAATAGTAGCTAAGCAGATTATATTGTTCTTTTCTGTAGAATAATTTTGTGAATAAATAATAATAATCTGTGGCTGGTAGAATTCAAGCATGTTGGAAGTGAAACAGTTTTCATCATTGGTTGGTCACTCTATTTCTAAAATTGATTTAGTTTGTAAAATCTATCATCAGGCACCAAACCCCAGTTGCCTAAATGGTTGTGTTCGCTAGCAGACGCTTGGATCCTGAATTAGATTGCTCACATTTGAAGGATGATGCTTCGACTGAGATTAAATATATAAACGGAAGGAAGGGCTTTTTATCTCAATAAATTTTTCATAATAATAATAATGAATGAGAATTATTTTCTCTTGTAGTCTATATTATGCTTCAAAATGACATGAAAACAGAATTTATCTAGGCAAACAATTCTGTTTAGAAAATAATTGTTTTCTTTGGTTTTTGAATTTTGAACAATTTTAAATAATCACATATTTCACGCTGTATATCTTATTCTTGGATTTCTCAGTTTGAAAACAATACATTTATTAAAGTCAGTCTGATATCTATACATAGTATTCGGCGAAACTCAATGTAAGATAGAGTAGGTATGTCTCTATAATTTTCATCTGTTCTTCCAGTCGATTCAAGTTATACAGTGAAAACTATATTCAGAGTTAATGTCGCTTAAATGAACGAGTTTCGGTCTAAAGCGAATGAATCTGTTTACTTTAATGTTAGTTTTATCATAATTTTTTTTCAAAAAGAACTGCTTTCTGTCCAGTTTAAAACTAATGCTTGCATTATATTATGGAAAATAAAATTTAAATCAGTAGCCAACAAAACTAGATCATTATCAATAACTATTTTCAAAAAATGACCGATAATTTTTAAAAAATAATTATACACTGTCAATAGGATTTACATGGTACGACAAGTGGACTAACTAAAATAGATATAAATATCTTAAATAATTTCTAGTTATCAAACCGTGATTATATCAAACTCAGTATAAGTTTTATAATCAGAGATAGATAGTGGTTAACTTTGGGATCCCGGCCGCTCGTTTCGTTCTATTTAGGACTCACCAGCTGGATACACCTGCATCTCAGAGTGAAAATCAACTCAACGATTCAGGCACATCCAGCTGACCAGTTAAAAACAGAATGAAGTTTATTTTACATATTTAATAAACTATTTTCATAATTTATTTATCTGTACTGTGATACCTAGAAGCTCTAAACTAAAACTACGAAGTGATTATTGTAATAAACTGATTAAATGTTCTATCTTAAAAAGATATAATTATTCAGTGTCTGTTCGGATGATATCTTTTTACTGAATTTCTGTACTATATATATATTTTTGTCTCTTAATACAAACTTTAGTAGGTTGAATGTTCACTGTTTATATCGATCAATTCATGTCAAATATGTACATCAAAGTTTGCATAAATTACTTGTTCGTTGAATAAACCATTACAGAATTATGCTAATAACAAACTGCTGAAATGTTTGTTTATCATCATTGATACTCTTACTTTGATAGTTTATCTAGATTTATGTCTATATTCACGTAAGAATGTATGTGTTGAAGTTAAAATACTACTTACTGTATATTTAATACTAACTAGACACACTACAATACATTATATATATATATATATATATATATATATATATATATATATATTCACCGAGCTTTGTTAATTATTACAATATTTGAATATAATTTGATCATCCATTTGGCTTTGTTCTAGAAGATTATATACATCTCGATCAAAACATCATGTTTTTATCGGTATATTGACCGACACAGCAAACAAATTATATACCAATTAACCTAAAGGTCACGGTAGATAAATCGATTGAAGAATATTAGTATTATCATCATTATTATTATGATAATGTTAGAGATGTAATGAAGTGTGTGTTTCATGCTTATCAATTTTTATTTCTTGTGACAGTTATGTTGTAATCACTAGTTGATAGTTCCTCCACTATAAGTGACTGACTGATTAATTATGAATCGAACAAGATGTTATTTAATAAAATTGGAGCTGTTAATCACTGTGTATTCAAATCGATCTAAAAAAACCTGTATTGAAAGATTGTGTTAGTTTACTTTCCTAGTTTTCATTTGCATTAAATCTACATCTAATCTTCTTCCTTTTCATGGGTGTTGAGTCCATGTCACTATCATTTCAGTGAATGTGAAGTCATTGGTAAGTTTCTAGTCTAGTGAATAGTAAAAAAAAACTATCATGTATGTACTAAATACACAACCGAATTAGTTTCTTCATGAATACTTGTCAAATCACAGACGCCTAATCAAGGATGAATATCAAGATAATAAAATAACCGACACAACTGTGGGAATAAAATAAACTGTAGTCAGAATGAGATTGAATTATACAAGAATAAATACCAGATAGAAAGAGGTCGTCGGCTTTGAGATTTTTTTTTGAAATGCAAACTTGATTCAATCAAAATAATTATTCCTTAATGATCCTGTTGTCTCCGAAAATTTAATCTGGTTTGTGTTTAATATACTTCCATACTATGAGGTTTCAATTATTAATTTTGGAAATATTATAAAAGTCGAAAATGGCCTGAATACAATTACCCAATTAGTGTTTAACACAAAAAATCAGGAATGTGTTTGTGTTTCGTTGATTTTATTATTTGAAATCACAAATCTGTCAATTTTGTTATCATTTCTAGAAAATTTTAGAACTGTTATGTCGCCGCAAATAAATTTGTAATCTCTGTCAGTCATTTTATATTCGCATTTAAACTTTGATTAGCTTTTATACCTGAAAGACTATGTGAAGTTGTACTTGGAACGTTGCAAGTCTGTTTTAATATGTTTATGAAAGTGGTTTAAAATAAAACACAGAGAATCAAGATGAGTATTTACTTGTTTATTCCATTATAAGGTAATGAATAACAAAAACCTCATACAACTAAATAATAATTTTTTATTTATTTATAATTATGTTTGGTTCCCTAATATTTGCAGGGAGATTTGCACTTCTATACTTTTCTTTGTAGTCCTAAGACACTCAAAACTAATGATAGTAGTTCAGACTGGGTCAATTATTCTAAGAACAGATGCAGGAGGATAAAGTGAGCACAAGGGTAGCGAATTTTTTATTTTAGCTACGTAGTTTTTTGATTTATATTTAAGCAGGTTTAAACAGGTACAAAAAACTGAATGTGATGCTATATATTGATCATATTTGTATTGTCTTATAACTAAGTAGCTCTAAGTTTCCGAATTATCACCAATTTCAATTTATTCAAATTCTTTGAAAATTAGTTAGCAGGTGTAGAAAGGATTTGATTGTGACCTATTTGGTCTCGTGGGCGGATGTAACTTCCCGGCTGCCTACACCGTGGAAGAGTTCAAAACATTGCACAAATCCATGAAGTCACTGACAAGTGTATTAAGTCATGTTAGTAGGTGTCGACTACTGGGTTGGGGTCCGCGAGATGATAATCGACGGTTAGAGACCCTGAATGACATGGCTCAAAACCGTTTGCAATGGCGCAAGTGCATCCATTCTTTGTGTTCTTCTTAGTTTTAACCTGTATTCTTTATCTTTGCTTTTTAAGTTTATTTCACTAGATTCTACTTCTTGAATAATGGTTCCGAACCCTAATCTCTCCGACTACTGCTAATACCTTTACCACCTCTACTACCATGGGATTTGAATTGACAATTACATCTTTGCGCTAATGTGGTATGGCAACATGAACTGATGTACGTACGAAGGTCTACGTTGCTATTGATTGATTGATTTGAAAATTATTCAGCTAACAGTTATTTGTAAATAAACTGTTGGAAAATAAGCAAACAAAATTTGTTGAACTAATTGATTTATGCTTCTAGTTGAATAAAATCTACTCCAAGGAACTAAGATCAACTACTGAGCTATTAAAAGATGTTGTCTACCTATAGTCTGAGTAAAATTAAGTGGAATTAATTTTTTTCATTAATGTATACAACGTTTTTATGACAATTTGAATGTGTATAGGAAATACAAAGTTATTAATAACTAAGAAGTCTTTCTTCACTTGCTAAAATCAAATAGAGAATAACTTAAACTCCGAAATCGTTTTACAGTTTTGTCGTCAGATTTCTAAATTCATATATATGTTTATGTGAAATCGATCACGGAAAACTCACGTTTCCTGGGAAGCTTTATACCAGTTAGTCAATAAATTTGAATTCATTAACTTGATTTGCTTAGTTCTGTCACTTGGTGATCTGGTGCAACCATCACATATGTCTTTCATTATTCAGTTGAGTAATTTTGTAGAATATTTTTTTCAACTTTTAATTAATGGACTTTCTTTTTAAGCACATCATTACTAAGTACTGAATTGTTAATTAGTTAGATGAAATTCAATCGTGTTAAATGTGAGGTTGTTACCTATGAAAATCATTTGTAGATGATCGCGCACTATCGTGGATTCATTAAAGTTAGACATTAATACCGTTCGATGCCTTTTCAATCATCTAAAGATTAGGCGTTTGCAGTTAAAACCTAAAATCCTAGGTTCTATTTCCACATTTTTGGTCGTGGGTGAGAAATACTGAAGAGTCTTATACTGGGAAGAAATGGTCATCTATTGATTACAGATTTCCAGTGGTAGCCTGATATTAATCGATTGATGATTTCCACGAAACACAACAATCTGGATTTGAGAATTTCTTGCAATGCGGGGTATGAGGTTTGTAACAGACTTGTAGATTCAAGTCATACGATCTGAATCACATTTTCAGGAGCTTAACAAACATTTTGTTCGTTATTTTCTGAACCAGTCTATGCATCCATTTACAATTTTTACTACTGACTAGAGGTCCAGTCTCTAGCACTCATTAAAAAAATGTAAGCAACTCAAGTGTATCAGCATAGATTTTGATGTAAGAATGATTCATCATTAACAAATGAATCACCAGCTTAGACTTATTTCATATCCCACAGTTATATAATTTCGTTATTATCTACTGAGAAACAGGTTGTAATCATAATTATTCGCTCCTATATTTTGTTTTCATATTTAGTGTAATTGAATCGATCAAGTGCTCGTAGTTGATTTATAGATGAACGTTTATACTAACTGTTTGGAAATCCTCACTGATATATATATATATATATATTACACAAATAATAGAAGATTGTCAATTCGTTTTAGGATAAAATCAACTGAGAACCTTGGCGAGACTGTATTTTGTGGACGACCTTCGAGTAATGCCAACGTGACTTCGAGGATATTTACCGATTTACTAGGGTTAAAACAAGGTTGTGAATTATTGTGAGTGGTTAGGGTTAGGATTTAGAGATCAATCTAAGCGTTAGGAATTAGGGTTATGTATATTCACCTGGAACTGACATTAGCTTTAATGCCGAAGTATTGATTTTTCATTTGGATGGATGAATTTCGCGACAAAATCCAAGGTTTACTGTCTCAAAAGTGATTGTGGTTCGACCATAAGCTTAAACTGAAAATCTGATCTTTACCGAGATTTACTGAAAAGTATTTGTTAGCTGTCGTACATACATATTAAATTTAAAATCATCTCTGTGAAGAAAACAATGGATTACTTCTAGTCTTCATTTCAATCCTTAGTTATTCGTTTGTTAACTTACAAACAACTTAGTCATACTGGTATGATTGAATCCACGTACATTTGAACACTTTGCATATGATATAGTTATCTAAACTTTCAGACTTATCGTATATTTATCTGAATCTCTAGAATGAATATGTTATACGTGAAAGTTACGTCAAATTTTTTTTTGACTGGATATTTATCAACTGAGCAAGGCATATATATATATATATATAAGCACTCTGTAACCATATAACTTACATAAATAATAATGTTTTAACAATAAGCTGAATGTAGTATTATTTACTGTGAACTTATTTTATGAATGACATTTCACATAAGTTATTATCATCATTTAGCATATCTTAGTCGACATTGTGAACTTGATGAAAACAGATTAATGTCAGTACAGTCGTCATTAATCAATAGGATGTTGTTAAATTATGACTGAGTAGGGACATTATGCAATGTAAGATAGCTGCTATTTGGAATTGTATCTATTATTTCAATTATTTTACAACTGAAGATTATCAATTGCTTATATGAATCATACATATTAGGAGAACAGAAAGACTAGTAAATGTTCGCATCAATGAGCTTAGTCCTCAAAAATTAAAACTAAGAGGTCAACTTACATTTAAAAGTTCAATCGCTCGTCATCTTCTTGATAGTGGACATGAAGTTGATGTTTCAGAACTCGTCTAAAGTTGTTAATAGAAAGGCATCTTCGAATTTATTATGTTTTTCTCGAAGTTATTGCTATCAGATGATGTAAATTAGACTTCGGTATTCCAAAAGATACTGTTGTCACTATTGCTTTGACTCGATGACTTTTGTGACAATTTTATTTACAAATTAATTCATTCTCTTAACTGCACTAGTTTTATCTGAGCTTCACACATATTTATTGATGTTATAACAAGTTCATTTTTGTTGTTGTTATTATTATGTAACTTTAGATGTCATTCGTTTGTTTTTTTCTAGAATTTCCATATTACTTATAAATCTTCTATCAATTGACCATCGTTTATAATTCATTCGAATTTATTATCATTTATTAATTCTTATTGATCACAACATTTCTAATATCATAACATAAAGTATGTACACTGATTTTAATAATTAATACTCTATTGTTTAGGTTTAATGCAGCTAATGAAAAATCGTGAAATAAAATTAATTCATCTTATTCTGCTACATTCATATTTTTGTTCTATTTCAGTATGAATAGGTCAGACAGAGTTTTCTGTTGACTGTTTCAAAATATCTTACAAATAACTAACTTGTTGGTGAACAAATATCTTTATAATTTAGATTGTTGAAAATGTCTTTGTTAATGGCTTTGCTTTCTTTCAGACAACACTGTTCCTATTGTACTGGAAGGAGTAGTTGATCTCATAGCTTTCAAATTCTTCTACATATCAAGGTTGATTTAAGAAACTGAAAGCATTTCATCCGTAATCATGATTAGTAATAACTAGATATACTATTTCGTTGTTTTATGTAGTTGATGATTTAAGCTAGCGTACAAAACTTCTCTCTTTAGTTATTGGCAGTCACTTGTGAATCGTAATTCGTATTGTTGTTAAAATGTAAAACTAGTAAGTCTTTAGGAGAATACCTAATGGATTTGAGCTTAAATGAAGGTTAAGTTCCAATATTTGGTTGATAGTTACAAGATATTCCCACTGTTTTGTAATTATATATAATTGTTCAGCTTACTTACAATTTGTAAGTAGGCAAGTGTTTTACTCGAAATAAGTGAGGGCCGTCAGCAAATAGTCTACGGATATCTCTGGTGTGCAGGTAACAGCTAAAGATAATCAGAAACCACTGATTACTGTTTCTTCTTAATATAAGACTATGATATTTTCCATGTACTTGATATCAAATATGAGTTTTAAAACTTTTACTAAAGGTTAGATATCTTGAAAAGCTAGTAGTAACCTAAAAAAATATCAAGAACCCAATTGAGACAATCTTAGCATAAATATAATATTTTATAATTAAAATTATTAATCATTTAGTGACAGACGTACAAACACTAGATACTGAATGTCAGTTGGTCTGAATACATTCATACTGGACCTCATTTCTCAAAAACGTACCAAAATCAAATGTCTCAATAACGTCAAATCACGGATAACATGAATTCTGCCATAAAACTGATTCAAAGCAGATAAAGTAGGCTCTTCACTGAAATCGGTAGTATTGCAACCAGAAATTTCAAAACGAAAATAATTAGCAGAATTATCGAATTAAGGGCCAATCATCAATCCGGGCAATCCAGTTTGTCAAATTATTGTGTGAAAATTTGGTCGTATTTAAGAAAATATAAAATATTCGAACTTTTGTAAAGAATGTTCAAAGATCATGCTATAATTTTCAAGCAATTAATAGATAAGCTCAGTTTAGAAAATTACAGAGTTTAGTGTGCGAGAAAGGAGCTGTTGAACATAATCCTAATATGCGAAAAATCAACAATACACGATAAAAATCAATTCACGTTTACTTACTCTTTCCATTTTTAAACAATTTCAATGAAGAATCCTAGAAACACTTATAGAGAGCACTGATAAGTGATGTATACCAAATCATCTCAGCCGCAGTGCTAGTGGATGTAATGGACTGCGCCATAAGAAACATATTAATGAAAGATAACCGTTAGAATTTCGCAATATGTATACAAATATGTTCAAAATTGTTTTTTTTGGTAGTGTAATTATATGCAATACGTCATTGCATAATAGATAAAATTATTTAGATTAAAATTGACAGCGAAGGTTGGATAATATTTATATCGTTGCGTAAACAAGAAATTCTCTACAAAATATTATTCGTCCTCACTAAATACAAACGCATTTAAGTGCTACAAACTTCATGCTGTACTGAACACGGAATACCGAACAAAGTGATTTCTGTTAAAAACAATATTACGTTATTTGCATCACGAACCGATGCAAGTCAGACAAACATTGAAAAATTGTGCACCACCGGACAACAGATTCGTCCAACTTTCTTTCACTACTTTGATCCTAGCTGACGAATCACAGACTCCAACGAAACGGTGTATATGTGACTTCGATGACAAAAAAATCCACTCAACCTCATGCTGATAAAAATATTATTGCTATCATCATCACTTAATGTGTAGCTACAGTCCGAGGCTGTTCAGTTCGAATGATTGTGATTTATCATTTGCTGGTCACATTAAATTATGACATGATAAATGTTCTGACTGCTTCCACATCAACACTCAACAAACATACTAGTGCTCTAAATGATGAACTGTCCTACTTCATTGTAAACGGTGTAGTGTAAGTACGCATCTCGAGAATAAAATTAACTAATTTAAGAGATTCGTTACATTAGTAAATATTCCAAAACTATTTCGTAATCATAATGTGACTGACTTCTTTTCAATAACTTCAGTCTGAAAAACAATGATCTTGGTGATATTACATTGTGTCAGTTGGAAGACTAACTAACGAAACATTCATTATCCTGCTGGTTGGTACCATCAACGCATTGTCCAAACAAATGCAAGGTTGTAGTCCCTCCATTTCGAAGCAATGCCTTGGTCAGTTAAAATCACCATAGTTGTGAACGAGTGTCATCAAACGTTCCATCATTCCCATGTGTCTTCATTTTGTGAATAAATGATTCATTGATTGTGATGAAGAAACCTGGGATTCAGTGATTTTCACCAATTATCTAATGTCACTTCTCAAACATTTTCCTCATACAATATATTGATCATTAAGATAGAATTACATGTAAGTCAGTAATCTAACGCAAATAATTTTGTTTATCGAAGGTGAGTGGGTGGGTTTTGCTGAATAAAACTCAATTTATCAGTCATAATGTCTGTGCAGGATCTCTGTTACATGCTCTTCAGATCTACGTACACAAACAAAAGAAAAACGATCATTTCATTCAGAAACATGTTGAAATCATTGTCGACATTATCGAATAGGCAAAACATCACCAATATAAATAAATCACTACTCTCATTCTTCTTGTTTTAGTTTACTGTAAAACTAGATAGATTGATCAGGTGGATCGTTAGAGACGTGAATGTCAATAAGTCATATCAAACGGAAAACTGACGATCATAGACAATCATAGAAAATTCAAGGCATAAATCAAATTAAATATGTCAAAGTTGTGACAATGTTGGAAATGAATTCTCAAACTATTTCAATATAAATTGAACATGTTTAGGAAGTCAAGACTACTCAGTACAACCTTATAGACTAATTGTCATAAATCTAACTATATTTATAAATGAAATCATGGAATCCACACAAAACATGAACTTTCATAAATGTTTGTTTCTTTTCATAAATCTGTGTTTTCTGTCCATCGAAAAATAATGAAAAATCTGATTAATTATCATTTTACTGTTTTAGATATTGTTAACTGATATCAAATGAATTCTTCAACATGTCGAATTTCTATTTAGGGATATTTGATCAGCAAATTCTATCTCATTAATTATTTGAACGGACTCGATCAGTATATTTCAAACTGTCTGACAAACCATGTTTTTCATTAAGCAGACATGTTGAATCATGGTGAATTAGTGTTTGTAAATTAGTGATAATCAACATTCAAACATTCTCGTCACACATTTTGTGTGAAACTTGATCCGTAAGTAACAACATGACATTTTTCAGGTTTTCAGTGTATTCTTCTTATAACACACAAGGTTTGTTACAATGTTTTTAGACATTATTGTATATAGTTAAATATATTACAAGAAAATATAATAACTCATAAAATTGATATCACGTTCGCTCGAATTAACATATAATCAGTGGAATCTGGGGTACGCTACATTTTTTCAACGAGTATTAATTGTTCAGCAGTGATTAAGATTATTTTAGAATGGGACGATACATTCTTTCGAAACTCTTTTCAAAAGACAGCAATCAACATATCTGTGAACCAATTTGATGATCATTCCAAAGTTTTTTAAGTTATGTTTGATCTCGGTTCACTTAACACATTCAAGGTGCCTACATATACAAACAATAAAATAAGAAGTATAATTGTTTTTTAAAATCATTTGATGTGACTCAATAGCCAATCATATGTCTGTATATTTGACTTCAAATCATGTGTCATTTGTAAAGATAAACAATACAACCTAGCTGCCGGAAAGGTGAAGTAAATAGTCCGATTTTGAATCTATAGATTAATAATGGAAAATCGAATGCTCAGTTGTACAGCATGAGTTAATGAATACATTATATGAAGTAAAAAGTTTGAACAAATTAATCAGCACAGCTGTAAGGATGAAATACCACTAATCTGATGATCATCTGTAGGTAATGCAATCCTTGAGTTTTTGCTTTGTACATTTTTACTTGTTCATTTGATTATTAATTACATAATTTCACTAGTTATTTATTTATCAGTTATTTAAAATCAACAGAACTTTCTTCATTAAATCCGAAGAAAAATTCAAAGTTATTTCATTTAAATTGCCTACTTTTTAGATCAAATATTTTGAAGAAATTAATTCAGAAATGACAGTCTCCTTACTGACAATATCGCTTACCTACAGCAAGCTGAAGTATTATTTTTGAGAGTAGAATTATTTTCATGATAAAGTACTCACAAACTTTTTCTGCTTTATTACTGATGTCTATGTACTCTTTTCTGTTAAATACCTTCCTATTTCATTTTATTACTCATCTTATGTAATGGAATTATGCAATAGAAAGAAATAAGATAGAATTCAGCAACTACAATAGTCAAAATACAATAAACTGCAAAGTTTCAAATACTCTTCTTCAACTGTAGAAGCATTAATCCCGGTCAATAAATTCAACGATGGAAAAATCAATGCTGATATATAGAGTGTTTTACTCTTCTTTGTTTATGTACAACCGTACTTTGTTCACTCTCAACACATCTACATTTCTTTCAATAGAAGATCTTCTACATAGACATTAATTGAAATAAAAATCACGCCGTATATATATATATATATATATATATATATATATATATATATATTACAGGGTAAACTGTAACACAGTTGCTAGAAATTATCAAAAATTCGTTAATCTTAAATGAATAAAGGCACCTTGTTATTTTAATTTTGTTTGCTGTTATTGATGGGGGTGGTAGTAGTAGTAGTATTATTATTAGTAGTAGTAGCAGTAGCGATAAAATTACCAAATTCAATATTTTTTTTTACAGATTTATGTATAATATTTTATATGTGTATGTGTACAAGTGAACACAATTTTATATAGTCTCAGGTGAAATTGATTTTTTTTCTGTTTTTGCTTAACGATTTAGCGAAATTTTCAATAACTACTTATAAGAAAGTAGTATACACATAAATCAGATAAAAATTGTAAATCAAAACGGTTTCTTGCTTTTTTCTTTTTTTTTTTGTTTTACCTTTTTCATGAAACCATTTCAAACCAACATGTGCATATTCATACAACGAAACATATGCAAGTATATAACAATAAAATTACTAGTGAATATTGGTAATACTTTAGAAATGATGAAAATGTAAAGTGTACGCACACTGGATTGTTCAGTTAAGGCTAATCTAATCGGAATGTAGATATTATAATATATATGTATTAAAACAAGGATTTAATGCATAAACCATTTCTTTTTAAGCATTAATACTAAAACTATCGTTTCTTTAAACAAAAAATCATTAATCGTGAAATTTTTTTTATTTTGGTCAGTAATTTTATTAGTTTACTAGTTCACTGTGTAATTAGGTTAGTGTCTGTTAGTGTTAATGGGCATATAAAGAATATATTATTATTATTATTATTACTATTATTATTATTACTGTTATTTTCAGTTCATTAATGCAATTTCAATATAAATAAATATTTGTTATCTCAAATTTATATATAATGCTTAACTTAAAACAATCATAGTACTTACTTACTTACTTTCGCCTGTTACCCCCAATGGAGCATAGGCCGCCCACCAGTTTTCTCCAACCAACTCTGTCCTGGGCTTCTTCCTCCAGTTCTGTCCAAGTTTTGTTCATTCCTCTCATATCTTTCTCTATTTCACGGCGTAATGTATTCTTTGGCCTTCCTCTTTTCCTTTTGCCTTGAGGGTTCCATGTGAGGGCTTGTCTCGTGACGCAGTTAGGTGCTTTTCGTAGAGTGTGTCCTATCCACTTCCACCGCTTCTTCCTGATTTCCTCTTCCACTGGAATCTGACTTGTTCTCTCCCACAGTTCGTTGTTGCTGATGGTGTCTGGCCAACGAATACGAAGTATTTTACGTAGACAGCTGTTAATAAACACTTGTATCCTCTGGATGATGGCTTTGGTAGTTCTCCATGTTTCCGCTCCATACAGCAGAACTGTCTTGACATTTGTATTGAAAATCCTTATTTTGGTGTTGATTGATATCTGTTTGGAGTTCCAGATATTTTTCAACTGTAGAAATGCAGCCCTTGCTTTGCCAATCCGTGCCCTCACATCTGCATCCGATCCACCTTGATTGTCGATGATGCTGCCCAGATATGTAAAGGTGTTAACGTCCTCCAAGGCATCTCCATCAAGAGTGATTTGATTGGTGCATGTTGTGTTGCATCGGAGAATTTTGCTCTTTCCTTTATGTATGTTGAGACCTACTGCTGCAGAGGCTGCTGCTACACTCGTCGTCTTCTCTTGCATTTGTTGTTGAGTGTGCGATAGAAGAGCCAGATCATCTGCGAAGTCCAGATCGTCCAGCTGCGTCCTAACTGTCCAGTTGATACCGTGCTTCCCTCCAGCTGTTGACGTTTTCATAATCCAGTCGATCACCAGGAGAAAGAGGAAGGGTGAAAGTAAGCAACCTTGCCTGACACCGGTCTTTACCTCGAAAGAGTCGGTTAGCTGTCCTCCGTGCACGATTTTGCAGTTGAATCCATCATAAGAGTTCCGTATGATGTTGACTATTTTCTCAGGCACACCGTAGTGTCGAAGAAGCCTCCACAGTGTTTTCCTATCCACGCTATCGAATGCTTTCTCGTAGTCGATGAAGTTGATGTAGAGTGGTGAGTTCCATTCAATTGATTGTTCCACAATGATCCGTAATGTAGCAATTTGGTCAGTACACGATCGATCCTTCCGAAATCCGGCCTGTTGATCTCGAATTTGGGCGTCTACGAAGTCCTTCATTCTGTTTAACAATACCCTGTTGAAGACTTTGCCTGGTATTGAAAGAAGAGTGATACCTCTGTTGTTCTCACACTTGCTGAGATCGCCTTTCTTTGGTATTTTCATGAGGTATCCTTCCTTCCAGTCTTATGGTACTTGTTCCTCATCCCAAATCTTCTTGAAGAGGACGTGAAATATTTTCGCGGTTGCTTCTACATCTGCTTTCATTGCCTCTGCTGGAATGTTGTCTGGTCCTGCTGCTTTGCCGTTCTTGATTTGTCTGATGGCCATACTGATCTCCTCAATCGTAGGTGCGCCAATATTAGTTGGGAGGTCCGTGGATGCTGCTTCGATGTTGGGTGTCTTCAGAGGAGCTGGTCGATTTAGGAGTTCCTTAAAGTGCTCTACCCACCTATTTCGCTGTTGTTCAGTGTTGCTGATTACTTTGCCTTCCTTGTTTTTCACTGGTCGTTCTGGTTTACGATAGTTCCCGGCGAGCTTCTTTGTAGTTTCATACAATTGTCTCAAGTTTCCGTCTCTTGCAGCCTTTTCCGCCGTCGTTGCTAGATCTGACACATATTTTCGTTTGTCAGCTCTGATGCTCTTCTTCACTTCCCTGTTTGCTTCTGTGTATGCAGCTTGTGCGGTAACTTTCTCCGCTCTTGTTCGGCTGACATTGATTGCTGCTTTCTTGTTCCTCCTTTCTTCAATTTTTGCGAGAGTATCAACAGAGATCCATTCCTTATGATGCTGCTTCTTGCGACCAAGGACCTCCTGACATGTTGAAGTGATTGCCTCCTTAATCCCTTTCCAATTGTTCTCCAATGTTGTGTCCTCTCCATTGTGTAGATCCTGTAAGACCTGGAACCTA
>OX103971.1:43697501-43714913 GCA_944470395.2 Schistosoma turkestanicum
AATTAATAATAATAATAATGATCAGTTTGATAAGATTTCGAAGAAAGGAAAATCATTTGAAATATTCATCGGCTGGTGTCATTTTAATGATACATCTAAATGATGATATTTATAAATTATGATTAGAAATATAAACAGAAATGGTTATTCAATAAAAAATTCATAAAAATAAAAACAAAAATGAATTAAAGTCAAGTGATCATTCGCGTTCAGCATCGAACCAGTGATATGTAAACAATGATTTAATCATTTCCAAGGTATGGAGTATAAAAGTTTCATGTAATTCAACAACTTGATGATACTGTTGTTGAAAAGAGCAATGAGAAATTTGCAATTAGTTCATTCACTTTTTAGTGTACACAACACCACCAACAGTATACACACCGAACATACAAACTTTCCATAGCACTTCGAAAAATTACAATTAAATTACAAGAACATAGATTTATGAAAAGAGACAAACATTTCTGAAAGTTCTTGTTTTGTATGAATTCTATGATTGCTTTTATAAATATTGTTAGATTTATGACAATTAGTCAATAAGATTGTACTGAGAAGTTCTGACTACCAATACGTGTTGAATTCATATTGAAATAGTTTGAGAATTCATTTCCAACATTGTCACAACTTTTAGAAATAATAAATTTACTATTCACCAAATCGTCATTTCTAACATTGATCCTCAACATTTCATTCATAAACAATCGACATATTTGAGGTTACCTTTGCCTGGAATTTTCAGTCTATGATCGTCAGTTTTCCGTTTCATATGACTTATTGACATTCATGTCTCTAACGATCCACTTGATCAATCTATCGAATTATGCAATAAACTAAATCAAGATGAATGATAGCAGTGATTTATTCATGTTGGTGATGTTTTGCCTATTCGACATTGTGTTTAACATGCTTCCTATTTAAAATGATCGCTTTTGTGCGTAGATCTGACTTGTCTCAGTTCGCGATGCAAATAACGTAATATTGTAGCTAATAGAAATCACTTTTTTCGGTATTTCGTGTTCAGTAGATTGTGAATTTTGTAGTGTGTAAATGCATTTGTATTTAGTGAGGATGAATAATATTTTCTAGAGAATTTCTTGTTTACGCGACGAAATATACATTATTCAATATTCGTTGTCAATTTTAAACAAAGTAATTTTTCATAAGTCAATCATTCTGGAAGTCTTGTAGAGGCATTTATTATTTAAAGATATCCGTACGGTTCTAATATTTCCGTATCCTAATGGAATTAAGAATTGCTAATGTGTGTACTTTAAATGCTTATTTTTGTATTATATTAAAGGGTAAACAATCTAATTGTTATCTGAATAAATAAAAACATGTTCACCTTTTTGCAACAATAAATCAAATGCACTAAACACGGCATACTGACTTTCTAATTTCTAATACTTTTGTTTGTTTCTCTGCAGCACATTTAAAACACCTTTTAGTACAAAATTTTTAATATTCCGAATGGTTTTCTGTTTTGTTTATTTGTGGAATAGCCATCAATGCTACCAATGTCTAACATTATTATCATTGGTACATCACAATAATATGTAGAATTTAATGAAACAATAATAACAACAACTGAAAACACTGAATAGCATCTAAACTACAGAAAATAATTGAAGAGAAACATCTGGGATAGTTGTTTATCTCTTAAGATAAATGATAGAATAATTTGCCATGTCTATCTGTCTGTTTACTAAATCATTTTTGTAATTAAATTCCGTGTGTTATGCATAAAAATGATTATTTTGAAAATTTTATTTTCTCTTTGTTTTGAATACGATTGTTTGTGTATAAAGTGTACTTTTTTTGTGCTTTTTTAGCCTTTGAATTTTTTGAAAATAACTGACATAATTTTTATTGGTATAATTTCTTTCTGATTAAAAGCTAAATGTGTAAACCGAATTCAAAGCAATTACAGTATTGATAATATTTTATGCAATAAAATTCAAATGATATTCAAACTAGTTCAAATAATAAACATAGATTGCTACTCCATAGTTTTTACCTTGACTGTCGTTCACCTGCTTGATGGTCATTTTATTCAAGTATACGAGAGGATTTTCAAAGATTATCTTTGATTATAATAATCATTTCCATAATCTGGGAACAAAAGTTTCCATAAAAGAAAAGCTTCAAATATAACATCAAACTCTGTTAAACATGTCGCACTAGAATAGATTTTCATCTGTTGATTTGATGGTAGTCATCTCTGACAAAATATCTCAGTGGAATATTATATATATATATATATTCGCCAGCTATTCTTTAGTGAAACTCATCTGTGTGATGACAGTAACTAAATGACTGATACACTTTATTTTGGATGAGTTTAATTCATACCCTCGGCAAGCAAACAGACATTAGAATAGAGAACCATAAAAGTGAAACAGAGCAAAGCAAATTGGAGAAAGCGAGTGGGCTAACTCAGTTGATGAGGCACGACTAGGTATTTAGAGTCAAATAAAAATAAGCTAGACATATGATAAGCTAAGTAAGAAGTGTACACACTCGCATAAATACAAATAAGGTTGTAAGCGAATAATAAATATGGTCAAAAGATGTGGATTAATTGGTTTGTCCAAAGGCTGGGACAAGCCATATGCGCTCGAGTTATTAGTACACGCTACATAAGTAAGCCAGTATTAAAAGCTTTTCTCAGAAGAATAGATAGATAGATAAAGCAACTGGTTTTATGTAATCACTATTTACTTAGAAGTTTCAAAAATCAGATTAAACAATATTATAATGATAGTTCGTCGATATATATTTAATCCTTGATAACACTAACTTGTCAAAGTCAGAAAACGTGGGTTGTAGATGCGTGCTGCAGATGAATCTCATGCTTAGATAAAATAGCTATCCGTTGGCTCTTAGTTTCTATTGAATATTTTACATGGGCTGTTTCGTAATATCAGTAGCGTTTATTCATCTCCGCAAACTTATATAATGATAAATTTAGTTGGCTAGCCAGTGATTTGTAATTCTGTAATCTGTTTGATTACGATTTGTCAGATAGATATTTAGATAAATAACCTCAAAAAAAGACTCTGGAATAAGGCCAGATTTCAGAACAGTTTTATTGTTTGAAAGATGATTAAATTATCTATCAGTTTTTATTTCGCTGGTGATGCCAAGGTTTGGTTGTCACATTGACTTGAACTATTAAAAAATTTTTACATTATTAACTTCATTTGAAGAGTCCATATCCTCTCTGAAGGCATGAACGGCACTTTTTCATCGGATAAATCTCAATTTGTGCTTCGAATAATCAAACTTTCAAAAGAAAATTACGATGAAAGTTTACAACTGTAATTCACTTAACTATGGAGTTTTGATTAGATACAACCAGTAAGGGAACGATGAATTTAGATATTCAGTGTAATTGAGTGGAAGCTACAAGTTTCTAATTGTACAGACAAACAATATCAAAATTAGGTTACTTTCGCAATAATCAGGGCCATTGGTGGCTATTTGGTGATACTATCGGTCAAAGAAGAATAAAGTAATAGTCTCATATTTGAGTTACTTCGAATTAAATATCTTGAGAATAGTTTTCAGTATTTGATCACCCATTAAATTTAATCAGTATATATTCACTTGCATTCAAAAGACACTTCAACCACCACCTAATAAACGTACAGTCATCAGAAATATATATTTCGCATAAGTGAAAGACTACAGTACTTTGTACTTGACATTACAATACAAATCTTATGTAGTTTTGTAGCTTTTTTGATACAAAATGTTTGAAATCGTATGACAACTTATTATGACCATAAGTAATGCTTCTTTGTGATGTACATAACAAAAGATAGCTTAATCGTATAGTCAGAATGAGATACAGAGAATAAAGTAGACTATCGGATATTAGTCGGAAAATTCTTGGATTTTCGACGGTGGTCTAAGACTAGTCTGTTAATAAAGCTATGGAAATGTAGCAATGAAGCCCTCTACTAAATATAACATTGGGTTCATAAGTTTTGGTGAAAAGCTGTATACCAGTAAAGTTAGAACATGTTGGGTTTAGAACAGACATCAGTCACAAGCTATGAAAGATAGTAGCATAACATCATCAAATGATGTTAGAAAGTTAGAAAAACACACATTTTGATTTTGGTTCAATGGTTATTATTTAATTATCAGTGATCTCGTATATTCATTACGAGGTTGTGAAGATTGATAAGTTACATATTTTTTTGAAACTGTGAATTGGTCAAGTTAGACATTAACACCGTTAGATACCAGCTCAGTGGTCCAGTGGTTAGGCGTTCGCGCACAATGCCGAAGGTCCCATGTTCGAATCCTGCGGGGTGCAGGAGTCGTGGATGCGTACTGCTGAAGAGTCCCATATCAGGACGAAACGGCCGTCCAGTGCTTCCAGGTTTCTAATGGTGGTCTAACACTGATCGATTCATGATCTCATATATATCAAAGTCTATTGTTGATCTACTAGAAATCCTTTATTTCTACTTTTACGTCACATCTTTCGTAAAGACATTACTTATCCCAATATGTCATTTGATACTAACTACTTAAAAACAAATATTGTAAAGCTGTTTATAAACCTAATGAGTAAATATTTTCCAGTTCGACATTTCAAATGATCATTGCGGCCGGTGATCATTTCTTAAATTAAAATATATATTAGATAAGGATCGTAAATACATAAAATTCAATCTTTAAATGTGCTTTAATGCAAAAAATGTTTGTCAACCAAATACATGACTTATTAAGTCAATATAACTAAACATTCCAATTTATAATTTATCTTTAAAAATTATTTAAGCCTGATTAAATGTTATACGAGTTTTCTCAAAGTAATAATATATCCAGACATCAACTTACTTCCAACTAATTTGAACTGAGATATATCTGTTAGATTAAACACAAAATTAATAAATGAAACTCTTTATTCGACTACACTGCATAAACTGTTTATGATCAAGTTAATGTAGACGTCAAAAACTGTTTTGTATTTCAATTTTAAATAAATGATATATTATAGACTATTGATTGTATGAACAGTAGTAAAATTACTTCAATTTGGTTAGATGCTTTGAAAACGGAACTTATTCTAATTATTTATATTTGTTTGGAAAACACTTAGAAATTCTTCAAAATAAAGAAAATCATTCATAACATTAAAAATGACAAAAAGTTTATGATCCTTTATAATGATTTTCTTTATCACAATACATACTTTAAGAACAAAGGTGTTTTTGTTAATAATAAGAGAAAAATCAAAGCAAACCTGATGTATATTTTGAGGCTGCATATGAAAATCTATTAAGCAGTATGAGTTTCAGCGACATAGTTTGGCTAAATAGCTACTGTTTAATCGTTTCAGTCATCAACTACTGTCAGTTTACGATTTGGTTTGACCAAATTACTTGATGTCAACAACAGTGACAATTATTTGACTTCCAACATTAGTTGAATCTCATCAAATATAACTTGTTACTTAAAATTCAAGCAAATGATTACTGTTCCAGGGACAGGTTAAGTAAAATCATCCGAAAAATCTGCGAAACAGAAATTACAAAGAAATTACATGTTTGGACTTCTATTGAATACAACTTTAACAAAAGTAAGTTTTCGATATACTTAGTGAAGCGTTTAATGTGTTAGACTAAACAGAGTTATAGAGATTTCTCATAAAAAAAGAGACGGTTTGTGTCAAAATGTGATATCAACTGCGGAGTCGCATCTTATAAAGTCAAAAAAATCTATTTAAACCCTAGATTGATCAGAGTTAGGTATTAACACCGTTGGATGCCGACCCATTGGTCCGTAGACAAGGCGTTCATGCGCAAGATCTTAGGTCCTGGGTTCGAACCCTGAGAGTATCAGGAATCGTGGATGTACACTGCTACTGAGTCTTAAACCGGGATAAAGTTAAATCGTTCCTTTTTCTGAGAGCTCGAGTCTCCAGATAACACAATTCTTAATTCGAGTTTGAGTAAGTGCACTTTATTGAGAAGTTTTTAAGACAAACACCACTGTGAATTGTTAACTAGTTTTCAATGTTTTCCTAGCTGACAGCACATAATCATGGTAAATCATGAATTATAACGCTAATTTCTTCTTTACCTATCAATGTTTATTTACCAAGAGAATGTATGATTTTTTAGAAGCGTTTTCGCCTTTAAATTGTAATATCATTGTAATGTTATCAAAACAATAAATAAATATAAAATTTCACGTAAATACAGTTAAACAGTAACATATTTCATTGAAATTATTACCAACTAGTGGTATAAGTTATTTTTCATTAATCTGTAAAAGTATGATTTTCAAAGTTCAATGTTGTATCCTAATAGTGATGAACAAAACAAATTTTTTAACCTGATTGTTTACTTTTCAAAATCACATTAGAAAAACAATATTTGAACGAAAAGTAGCAAGTTATTTGGTATCAATGAATGAATAAATATTTGGAAAGCGGTGAAAATACGTAATCAAAAAATGCTTATAATTACAAAAAGGAATTTTGACCTTTATTCATGCGCAGAGGTTGATTCTATTTTTCATATGATAATGAATGTAAATTGTACTACCAATGAAGTTTTAATGTATGATATACGTATACGTAATACATTAATCTCAATGGAAACGAAGAGCATGGAAAAATTAGTATTAGTTAATACATCAATTGTGTATTTTCGTAACCAAAGTAAGTAACATTCTATGTGGCGGTTACAAGAGAATTTCGTTTGTCAACAATAACACATGAAATAATATAGAATCAGCTCTGAATTTCAATGCAAAGGTCATTTCAGGATATTTCAACTACACACTGGAATAAACCAGAATACTGGCAGTAGTCATTCATGTGATGATGAATTCTTAGTAACAATTAAGATGAACTGTTGGTTATAGTTATTTCTTATTATAACAAGACATGATCATATCGTAAATCTAATATTCTGTACAGATATCATCCTACTATGTATACAAGTATACAATGAATTTGAAAGTAGTGACCATAAAATCATAGTTCCTGCACTCCCTTCTGAATCACTTTACTCTCTCTCTTCGGAGAGAGATATTTACCCTTACTGTTGGAAAACCGTCAACATAATATCACGTTTCAAATCTGGAGATAAGATTGAAATGAACATTTATTAGCCCACTAATGTTACTCCATTTATCTCTAGGATAATGGAAAAGTATGTTTGTGATGAACTTTCTAACTATTCACTGAGAAACCTATCGCTAACTCCCAACATGAAATCCTTAAAGCTTCTATCTTGTATGCCTTACCACTTAAACTTCTTCAAATTAGTCTATACTCAATGTAACCGGGTGCTTAACTGTGACATGGTTAACCACTAGATTCTTAGAAGTGAACTCACATCTTGCAGGATTAGAAACCCTCTGTTTGCTTGGATTTTTTATTCCCTTAATCAACGACATTAAATCATCAGAATAAACTCCTCTTTGTCGGACTCCTATTCCAGAAGTTAAATTATACGGACTCCAAATGTTCAGTCGTTCTAATTGATGAGCCTACCAAATAAGCTCCCTTACTAACAGTCAAGGTACACCAAAACCGCCCCTTTTAATTTTAGCCAATTTGAATAATATCTAATCCGAACATTAAATTGTAAAATAATATTGGGCTTGTATTATGATACACCTGATTGACATATCGACATATTTGTTACTTTCGTTGTCTTACACTCTTCGTTTCTGTTATATTTTCACTAGTTGTAGTCAATTATGGGTTAACCGTTATGGCACTGGAAATGACTTTAAGTATATCGTTCATATATCAACAGGATATTCAGTTAAAAAAGATTAGAAGTTTTTGACTGACACCTTGAATAACTGAAATATATATGGAAAATGCACTTTAGTATTGTATTTTTCAATTAGGGTTATGGAGATAATTGTTTTTTTGGACATTTGAAATCATCAATCATTCATTGTTAGACCACCGTTAGAAACATGGAAGCACTGGAAGGCCGTTTCGTCCTGGTATAGGATTCATCAGCAGTGCGCATCCACGACTCCTGCACATCGCAGAATTCGAACCCAGGACCTTCGGTTTTGTGCGCGAACGCCTAACTTCTGGACCACTGGTCTGGCATTATTGTATTTTTGTAAAGCATTCTCTGAAATCGAAAAGCTTGATAAGTTTGCAGAAGACAAGAGTATATTGATGAAGAGCTATTCTCATTTTTGTATCTGAATACGTTTTTTTACCAAAAGCTTAAGTTAATACTGCACCAACAGAATAAGAATGCTTTAAGAACAATATAGGTAGAGACATGATAAAACTGAGTAGAACGTTTCTATAAAATGACTATCCAAAATATTTCATAAAGCATTCAGTGATATACGTAAAGATTACTAAAACTGTGA
The DNA here is from genome assembly GCA_944470395.2 of Schistosoma turkestanicum. Taxonomy (NCBI): domain Eukaryota; kingdom Metazoa; phylum Platyhelminthes; class Trematoda; order Strigeidida; family Schistosomatidae; genus Schistosoma; species Schistosoma turkestanicum. The sequence continues at coordinate 43,705,884 of OX103971.1, forward strand.
TCGTTTATATATGTATGGCATAGGTAAAAATATAAACAAGACATTAAATAGCCTAAAAGCTTTTCCAGCTACTCTGTAGTTAGTTTTTGGGTGGTAGATTTCATCAAAGTATACAGTTAAGTTGAGAATTTTTGAAAACCAGATAGTGTGTAGAGGCCTATTTTATAAACTGTCCTGAAGTTGAACTGATTTTCCAGAAAATTTCACGTCTATTGAAATTGCGTCCAAACTGATGACTTACTTGAAAGTAAACTTCTAAAATTCCAGTGTGCAATCATGAAGGGTGAAGTTTAATTAACAAGAAGCCTGGACAGTTAGGAGCTAGTAACATTGGATGATATCTTGTACTGAGTTGTTGACATATAAAACACTGGTTACTAGTTACTGATCAACCAATTGTACAAGATGAACAAACGTTTTTACCTTAGTTAATGACTTTTTAACACAATATTGAAAAAAAGACAGAAGAATCACTAGTAGTTACGTTTAGAAGTGTTTACATTTGCATACATAAACGTAATATTAACTTGCTTAATAATTCTTAATGTAATTATTTTCAATTATGCATTATAGAGTTGTTTTTGCTCACAATTACCTCTAATGTCAGTCTAACTAAACATTGTTGTTTAAAAAATTTTTATAATGGCTTCAATAAATAGAATTGGATTATACTAGTTATGAGATTGGAAAATGTCTTTTGACGCCATTTCTGTAATTTGAGAAAAAACAAACAAGGCCATTTCCAAGATTTTATCGACAAGAAACCTGTTTTTAAAAAGAAAACGAACTTAATAAATTATATAACTTTCGACACTCTCGAATTACTTATCAGTTATATTAAAATGTTTCATTAGTAAACTTAGTTTTAAAGTAAACACTTTATGAATTTTAACAAACATGTGTTTTGATGAATTCATTATTGTCATTTAAAGTGTACAAGAATGAAATTATTAGTTTGTCTATTAAATTATATTCAGTGAGTTGGACAAAAACTTGGTTTATGCTAATTAATTATGTTTAGTTTGCATTTGAAAAAACTAGTTTATTACAATGGACAGTGAACTGGCACATTATTTAGTTAGATTAGATTTAAAGATTGGATTTAAAATAAATCCTCAAAATTCCGGTGGAAAGTTTTGAAACCTGAGGCTTAGTCATATTAATAGTTCTCATTATTAGCAGTAAACGATCTTTGTTCTTTCGTACAAAGTAACTACGTTTAGTAAAGTAGTCTATCAATTTCTGACCCAATGATTCAAAAATTTTGTGATCTTCATGAAATTTGTATGTACTGGATTCTGCCTCAACAAATGCTGATTCAGAGATGAATAAATGAAAAGAAATTGTGGAAACAATGAAATTCAAACAGAATTTCTGAAAATGATGTTTCACTTATGGGCATGTACTGTCTATAGTTATTTGAAAACTACCGAAAGATCACTTCGTCCTTTCAGTTGGAATCCATGACGTAAAACTACATTAATTAAGCATGTTTCTACTAAGTCATTAACTTATTATAACTTCCTGAATCCTTTTCACGTAGTAATAAGCAAAGGGATTTAGATTTGTATTCAAGCAAAGTCATCACTATCCAAGGGATATACTGAATTTAAGCATTCAAAACAATACTATCGTTAGTCTTGCACTGAGCTAGTGACCTCAGTAGCTAATACTTAGTTACGTAAAATTCCATTCCATGCTATGCTTTTAAATCCTTTCACCTTATTCTTGAGTCTAAATTCGACAACAACTACCTATAACTTGTATCAAAACATTCTTTATAGCTATAAGTAATTGTCAGTAATAGGATCTGAGAAACTGATCGTCATGAATTATAAACCATTCTGGAATATTTACATTAGCGAACATAAATATAAAATCGAAATTCGATTAAACCCTTTTATTATATTTGTACTCTATTTACTGATCTCTATTGTTGAAAACATTTTCAATATAATGATGTAATGTAATTACATTTGTTTTCAATTACGTTCCTCGGTTATGATCAATGAACGAGGCTTTTTGAGTAAAAGAATTTGAACTTTCCCACTAACAACTGTTTTCAAGCTTCATTTGGATGTAGAAATGAGAAAAATTAAATGAGATTGTAAAAGTGCTGATGTGTTGAACTAGCCTAATTCTCCATTCAATAGATCGTATATTTACCAACTGATCGGAATCAAACATGATTTAATCGATCAGTGTGATTGCAGTTTCGGTTGATCAATCGGTTTTCGTAATTACTATCTTACAATCAGTTGGTTTATTGCATAAAACCATGACCTTATTACGTTATGTAGAATTTTCTAAACGTTAACCCGGTTAAAATTGTCACTTTGAAACTGTTGGAAATTTATCGATCTACATATTTATCAAAATTATTTATTGCCTACTTACTAGTAACATGCATGATTTCATCCGAATTACCATTGATACTAATTTATGCTATCACTAAATCTGTTAAATAATACCTTGCTTCCAGGTCAGTTGAGATTGTTTAAACATATTTCAAACAAAAAAAACGTTGATTCAAACGCTGTTATAATAGTTCACAACTTGACAAGCATTGAAAACGGAAGTTTGTTTAAACGTGCTTTTAGTGCAGTTTTCAAATGCAGTTTTTCAAAGCTTTTCATTTCCTCTTATTCTTTTTTTATCACTTTTCGTTTGACAAAATTTTCTATTCATAAGATAATAAAATAATTCGTAACTACTAAATATGACGAGTTATTTATTACTGACCAATAAATAAGTAATTTTCACATGAAGAAAAGCCTTTTATCTTAAAATAAATTCATTCAATGTTAAAAATATACGTATTTATCAATATGTTTGTTTTTTTCAGACTTGAAATTAATATCAGCTTTGACGCTGAGCGTAATTTGGATATATATATTTGTATAGTTGTGTAACTTTGAAAAATTAACAAGTTTTCTCATGATTTATATCAATCAATTTTTTTAGGAATGATAGATTATTTGTTTACAAGTCATGTAACTGGTATATAGGCAGTTTTTCCCATTACTTAAATCAGCATTTCAAATGAAGTGTTTTTGTACAAGTACAAGATCACTGGTATTAACAGTTGTGATAGTACATAATTCTCTGAACTGACTGATTTATTCACAAAGTTGCATTTATATTCTGAAGATTTAAGATCAAGACTTAATTTAGCAAAAGTACTGACCACAGAATGAATGCTATACATATACTGTGCTTTTGTTCTATGACTAGAAAATCAAAGGACTTGATTGATCTCAAACATGTTGTGAGTAGTTTAATGCAAGCTATTTGTGATTGATAAATAAACTAAGCACTTGTTTTGTAAGACGAATTAATCTCCATTTTTAACCTATTTTAAACAGAACAGAAATCTGATAACTTTTTTTAAAGGTTAAGAGATTTGCAGGGATTGTTTAGCTTGAATATAGTTCACACCAGAGAACTATATCACAAGACTGACTTCTGTTAATAAGTTTGTGATATCCATCTCAGTCTACCAGTCTTCATGTTTTTTAAGATCTTCTAAAGTTTTTTTTCGCGAAATCTAACTTTATGGTAGATGACTGAACGAAAATAGTCTATAATCCAGGAGAGTATGACTTAAGCATTTAGCATCCTTAACTATCTATTTAATGTTTAGACTTATTAAATGACTATGTTCTTCCTGATCTGTCATTATGACAGTTGTTGTTATCATTATTTCTAGAACTATTATTATTATTATTATCATTATCATTAATATTATATTCCACTGATATTCATGAATAAAAGGCCAATGACTGAAGCTTGAAAAAATGCCTGTTATTAGTGGAACTGATAAGTAACTACGCCTGATCAATGCGTTAGTTTCATTCAACGTTTATATGCATCGTGTAGTTAGCAGTTTCATGATATAGGATGGACTTTAGCATTACACCAATAATAAGCTGTAAAAAATGTATGCAGAAATAGAAGTTTCCGTTAAACGATCAAAGTGATAACCATAGACTAAGAGACAGTAAAATTTGCTATTGATTTGACATTCAGCTACACCGTGAACTTGGTGGATTCATATTTCAGCTTGAATTTAGGAGGTTGAAGGCTTTCAGTTGTTAAAAGTAGTAATAGGCCCATGTAAATACTACTTAAAAGATGAAAATGAGAAATAAGGTATGAAATTGTTTTTTTTTTCGTTAAAACTGATACATTAAAAGTGACAGTTTTGAATAAAATAATCTTCACAAATAACTGAAATGGTTCCTTGGTCATTGAAACCATGAAATATCTGAGAAGAATAATGCAAGTTAAGAATCATAACTATCAGTCTCTTAAATAGTTGTATAGTTTTTAATTTTATGTCAAAATTCTTTACTTCATTGAATAATTTAAATTTTTGAAATAATAAAAAGGAAACTGCTAGTTGGTTTGCAACTTTTAGACATATTGTTCAGTAATTATTTCCCATTTTAAAGATAATTTCATTTCAATTGTTCAATAGTTCTACACTTCACATTTCAACCTAGGTGGGATTTGAAATTTCATCTCATATATTTTACTATAAGTATAGGATACAAGTAGCATAGTCTGATATTTTTCAGTCATTGATTTCATAGTTTTACTGTTAAAAGTTTAGATAATGGTTGATGAATTTCAGACTCGTTAAAACTTCATGGTCCAATCTACTTACTCCTGTTTTTCTATTGTAGTGCATCCACATTTATTTGCATCCGCTTACATTTAATTTGCTTAAGCCCTTTCGATTAATTTATTTAACCAAGCCATTCGCTTAGCAACAACTTGTATGTACCATTGTTATTTTTTATTATCTGCTTTGTATGAGCTTGTACGACTGAGCATTGCTTACGCTTACGCACTTACTCATCCTTTTCGCTTTAATGTTAATCTCGTAATATTCCCATGAACTCACATGATTTGTATCGCTTGCATTTGACCTTGTCAATCATTCGTCGCTTTTATTCATGTGTGTGCATACCTATTTCGCTTGTCATATGTCTGTCTTATTCTTATCTGACTATATATTCTTAGTCATGTTCTATCTCTTTGAGTTGGCTCTTAGCCTTCTCCACGTCGCTTCGTTCATTCGCTTGCATTGTAATCCAAAGAGTTGGCTCTTAGCCTTCTCCAATTCGCTTCTTCAATTCGCTATGTGGTGTGCCTCGAATAAACGTATACGATACTTGGAGTTCATCTTCTGATTTATAAACCGAGCTTAAGAACACGCAGTTATAGGCACACTACACTATCATTGTCATAGAATTTCGTTTATGATATATTGAATAATCCATGGCAAACTAATTCAGTTAGACATAGACTAGACTCGTCGAAGTTGTGCATGTAATCATGAATATAGACTGGTGCTTACAAAACAAGTTTGTAAATTTTAAATGTTTCGAACAATATCTATTTCAAGCGAATATACTACCTTCAAGTCTCATTCAATGCCCTATCAGTTAATAGTTTAACGCTCCAAGTTTTCAGAAAACTTTAAACATAATTATCAAATTGTGCAAACGGATATTTTGCATTTATTTATTTTGTCCATACTAGGCAGTCATTCATATCTAATGCTCGTTAGATTAAGGTATAACATCTACTGCTGCAACTCAAAAATGTTATACATATGAAACAGAATATGATGTCATGATTTTGTTTGTTACAAAAATATATCAGAATTAGTGGTAAGAGGTAATAATGCTTTGATGTACGGTAAACAATCTATCATTTCTATTATTTTAGCCAATTTGTTCAAGTTAGTAAATCAACTGTGGCGAAGTGATTTCTCTCATAACTCATAACTATAACTATAACTGAGCAGCTGTTTCATTAGATTTCTGAACTTCTCAATGATGCATACTGAAGACCTTGATGAAGAATCGAATTTAAGCCACTTAGATCACGTGATAAATTCATTTCTTAACCGATAATGAACAACAGTGTTACAGATACAAACTTCAATCTATTTCCGACATAAGATAGCGAATGTCGATTCTTCAAGAAACATATTATTTGATACTTTTGATATACCGGTCTCATTTATTTAACCTCTATGTAAAACGAACCAGTTTCCAAAAATTAGTAAGCATCAAACAAAATTGACTGGATACATTAGACGATGTTTTTTTTTTTAATGACTGAGTATTCTGCACAATATTTATTTGATATAAAATCACTTTGGTAAAAATCCAAATGAATATAGTGACTTTTGTAAGTAATCACAATCTCACATTCTTGTCTGGTAAGATTATACCAGCTAAAGCCTAGTCAATGCAACTTTGTTGTGTTGATCATTCTGTCTTTTTTTATTGTGGACACAGATTCATTTGATAAAAGTAGCATTCTGTCATAATTGTTTATCTCTTATGTTTCCTTTAAAATAATTTACACCAATTTTATGTAAATAGTTTGGTTACTTTTTTTATCACGTGAACAATATACCTGATTAGTCACTTTTATTATGCATAATACGTAATTAGATAGTATTTATTGTTCATTAAATCAGTATATGGTGGATATGAGTTTAATTATTTTGGGCGTTAAGATTAGATTTAGGTCTGTAAGTAAACATGGTTGCTTATTATTCATAATAACACAAACGAAAATTCCACAAATTGTTTTTATTTAAATAAATGAATTCATATTTTACAGATAAAGCGCTATAAACTAAAGACTAGTTTCGAAACTGATTCTCAGATGGTAATTAGGAATTTACTGCCGATAGAGTTCACCTATGTCGGAAATAAGAAAGCCATGATTAAACGTATTCAATGAATGAAATACTATGTTACAAGTAAGCTACATTTATAAATAAATTCGATGATAAATCTATCATACATTATTTGATTTAAACTTAAACCCTGTATAAGGGTATAAACTTATGTTGGATTGAAATCACATGTGATGTACAATTGTAAAACGGTTCCACACGTATTGCAAACACCTTGTAAATTCCAGTCGCCATCGAACCTTTAAATTTGTCCACAGTAACGATCAAATTCTATCAATAAAGCTGCAATGAGGATTCGAATCTTCAGGAATCCCGAACCGTCTTTCTGATAGCTGTTAACTGGCATGGTTCAGAGTTTCTGATTAACTACGTTATTAGCGTCGCTCACGAGATGTCGAGCCAGCAGATATATTGCACATTTATCTGTAGAATTTAATCAACACTGAGGACATTGGCCATTACTCAATAGTTGATCAGCTGTATTGAAGATCAAATGTATCGAAAACTTAATTTAGGACTTATTAAAAGCATATCAAAACTGAAAACTAGTGTAGTTACCTGTATTAAAAAGTACTCAAAATGAAAAGATTAAAATTCATGCAAAAAGTAAGGAAGTGTAGTTCATCGAGAGAGGTTAATTAAAATTGAAAAATTATCGTAAATTTACGTGATTTCAAGAACACAACGTCAATAATCTCAAATATATTTTTATAAGATGCTAACTGTCATCAAGTTTTTTTCTTCAATTCTATCCAACTGATTACTTATACTATTCTAGTTGGTTTTCAAAAAGCTAAACAACTTAAAATAATGCTGATTCATTAAATGTCAGACAGTACTGAATCAGGAGTTTAAGTTAGAAACTTATCAGAGAGTAGATTGATGGATACATTAAATTCAAAGTTAAAAGAAGACTAAATATGTTTTGATTTTAAGAATATTAAAAAAAAATATCAACACATTTCAAGGTTAATTTTAAGTATTTAAATGTAAATCAAGCATTAAAACATACATTCATATCGTATATTGCATTTTATGATATATAGTTGTTCAAATTTACCCAAAATGATTTACCTACTTAATAACGCATTCATAACAACTATAAGAGTTGAATCAATTACAAAACTAGACTGATAGGTCAACAGGAAATTAATAGGCTCACGGTTAAGTACGTATATTAGATTGTAAGTAGTTTTTTTTTCGACCGCATACCTATATGCATGGCTAATAATAAGACAATAAAAATGAATGCAGGTGACAATGAATCATCAAACTTACATCAAAATAACCTATCGTGTTCTAAATTATATTCACTAAGTTAAGTAAGAAATGGGTGGGTACGCAAGTAAAAATATTTACGTAGAATTTTTCAAAGGTTATAGGTTGTTTCAATTCTAATTTGTCTTTTGTTGTTTATTAGCATAAACTGAAAAAAAAGAGCAAACTCAACAAAGTTTACTTTACCGTTAAGTTTTTGAATGAGTCAGTTGGTAAATTGCTCATATGACCATAATATAAGAAAATTAAATATTAACTTCTACCTTGAATTAGCCAAAATTTCAACAAAATGAATCATGCTGAACACATTTAGTCAACGACAGGGTGAAAAGAACAATTTTTTAATTGAATGATGATTTTTGTATTGTCGAGATCTTGGAGATGGATTGTTCAATAACAAGGTGTTCATTGTCGTTATGAATAGAATCACTTTCGAAATTCATGTGCACAAGGCTAGAAAACGATATGTAAGATCAGTTCTTGTGCTGTAACATGGAAAGTAACTAAAGAATACACTTTTGGTTACTCTAGTCATTAAATTATTATTGTCTCAATGAGCTGCTTTGAATATAAAAATTAATTCTTTAGCATATCAGTTTATTACAAGCCTAATTTAAATAACTAAGTAATATCCCGAGAAAAAATTCTATTTCACCGTGTTTTACAACTTTTATGATCAGTCGATACGTATAATGCCCTACCATCTTAGTGTTATCTTAAACTTATTTCTGTCATATTTTGCTCAAGAAAGTCATCTGTAATCCATTATGATCCTGCCCTATTTTCTGAAGAAATATTTAGTTTATACCAGTTGAGAAATTACTGAATTAACTAAGAAACCGTTCTGTATATTTATTTCGTACTGAAGTATGTAAAAGCAGTACTGACAGACGTGTTATTGTCTACAGTTTTAATTTATCACTACTTTGAAGTAAGAAAATTGATCGCGCAAAAATGACTAAACTGTTAGTTATTCTTCCACAGTTTCTCTGTTTCTCTTCATGACTGATAAACATACTTACTTA
>OX103971.1:43715409-43797691 GCA_944470395.2 Schistosoma turkestanicum
GCCGTTTTGTCCTGGTATGGGACTCCTCAGCAGTGCGCATCCACGACTCCTGCATCCCGCGGGGTTCGAAACCGGGACCTTAGATATTGGGCGCGAACGCCCAACCATTGGACCACTGGGCTGGCATAATACGATGTTAATGTCTAACTCTAGATCAATCAGAGTTAGTCCCGGGTTCGAATCCTGCGGGATGCAGGAGTCGTGGATGCGCAATGCTGAAGAGTCTCATGCCAGGACGAAACGGCCGTCCAGTGCTTTCAGGTTTCTAATGGTGGTCAGTCAATAGTTAAATGATGATTTCAAATGTGTAAAAACACTAAAATATTTACTATTTTTACAGATGGATGAAAAGTGAAGTGAATTTGGTTTTGATTTAAAATACTTAATAGGGATATATATATATATATAAATGAATCTTTTGAATTTAGGAATTTTCAATTGTTTAAATAATTCCTTTCAGATGAAAAAGTTATCTAAATTAGTATTGTCAATATTTTATTCTCCGACATATATATATATATATATTAAGACATGACTATTAGGATCAGTGATTTCAATATGATGAAACATCGACTAAATCTCAAGGACGGTCAAACAGCTAATAAGAAGTATTTTTCGTTCTAATTCGAGATTCTTCCCTATACTCCAAAGTTTCAAGTTAGGCTGAAATCCAGACACTTGGACTTTGTATTAGACTGATTCCGAAATATCGGAAACTGAATTAATGTAAATGATTTCTCTAGATATGCATTGTACACAACCCATGACGATGTAGTATTTCGTTGGAGTTATGCTTCCAGCTATCCAGATGAAGTTTATTCATGATGTACAATTTCATGGGACGATTTTTTATTTCTGTTAGCAAAAGCAATGCGATAAGGAAGGAAGTATATGAAGAAACACTATAAAATTTAATCTTTCATTTAAGATATTTAAAAGCCTATTCATATTTTTGACAGTATTTATTCTAATTAGTCATTTTGTTAAAATGTTTTCTCTTTTCTCATTTTGTAAATAAATACCAATTAATTAAAATGTAGAAATACATGAAATATCAATTAAGTTTTATTGAATAATTTTTACCAACTTAATGTTATGAATAATTTACGTTCTTTTTTTTTAAAAAAAAGAAGAATTATTAGCTTTTTACATGTTTAGAATGAAAGTTTAGAAATATCGACTAATCGTATGCTTTTAAATGATTTCCAATTAGTCAGATTTCATTTATGCACGTAAACAAGCGTTTAGTCGATGAAATAATTTATAATCTACCCTTGAGGACCATCAAGCTATTGAGTCTTCACTATGTTATTATATACTATTCACTATCACATCATAAAAGAAGTTTTAGTTTTGGAAACGAATAAAGATTAATGAATTTTACCTGGTGTTATGAATATTGAGCAGTAAATTCTATAATTTCTGAAGAGTACCTTGTTGTCATCTGCCTGTCTATTTACATGATTAGACAAGATTCAGTTCTAGAGCACAGTAATGTAAGTGATTTTTCAGCAAAATTTGTATAAAGATCAGGTGTGGACGAACTTGATGACTGTGGTTCGTGGTGAAATCCAAGACGAAATTACTGTATGCTAAGTACTCTCGTCAACATATTTCAAAGACTTCTTTCTAAGATAGCTTTCATCATGATCTGGCATCGTATGGAAAACCACTGAAAGTCAGGGGTCAAGTAACATTTGTTTTCCTTCAGTTTGAGGTCTCTCAACCGTGAACGCTTATAATTCAAGAGATTCGCGCTGAAAGCTTTAATTCTCATGGAAAGCATTAATTGGCTAACAGTTGTTACTGATGATTAATACTCTCAACACGTTTGAAATTCTAGTTTTTGTGAGGAACCACGATCAGCGATGTTCAACCTCATCGGGAGTGATGCAGTAACCCTCCGAAGACAATTTATGACGTACAGCCATATCGTTGAGTGCCAACCCAGCGTCCACGCGCGAGACCGAGAGTCCTGTGTTCAGTCCCCGATTGCGGGGATGTGGATGTAAACTAGTGATGAGTCCGATACTAGGATGAAACGGCCGGCCAGTACTTCCGGATTTCTAATGATGGTCCATCATGATGATTAATAATTTCAACAATTACATTTACTTTCAAACATTTTTTTATTTCTCACGGAGGCAAAGTGCGTAACTTGCAACAAAAACAGACTCATTAATGAAGTTCTGAAAGAAATTCAAAACTGCTTTACACGCTATGAAAATTAAGTCGTTTATTTGTTGAATATTCATTCTCCAATATCATTCGACCTTACAGAAAATATTTTATTGACGCCAAAAGATAAATGCATATATAGTGCCACTGAAGTAATTTTGTAGTTTTCTTTTTTGTCTATAATCCTCAGATAAATTATATCTTTTTCAAAGAAAGACTCATTACTGTACTATAGTCCACGGCTTGGTTGTCGGTCTTATTTATCTATTAAACTGACTAATAAGGTGATTCAATGACGATAAGAAAAGCGAAGAACTTCTTAGGCAATAAACACATCCTTATGTCATAATGATGCGGTGATTACAGTGTTCCTGTTTTCCTTGTTAATCCAGGTACCATAAGAAGGACAGTGTCGATAACAAACACAGTTTGCATGCAGTTTCTTCGTATTTTCATGTATATATACATTAGATTACGAATATGATATTTTTACCAAATATCTTAATCATCAGACTGAAACACCTAGTGTAAATAACTTCATCCAATTGTAGAAAAATAAAACTTGGCCTTAACCCTTTTCATTTGTTTTGTTAGTCTGTTGTAATCAAAACCTTGTTATTTTTACGCTTTCTAGGGATAGTTATTTATAACAGGGTCAAGAGAAGGTCAGGTCTTTCACTTGTTACAGTAATTGAAAATTGACCAATCACACTGTTGCGTAAACGAAGTCAATCGGAATACATACCGGCAAAAATGTACAAACATTTGCATCAATTCATTCACTGTCTAGGCCTGAGCACCAAATGAATGTTTAGTGTTTGTGTGCAACATTTGTTTGTATGTTTCCGTATCTTGTGCACTGATCACATTCATACATACATACATTGGTAGGACAGTATGTTGTAATGGTACAGAGCCGGTAGGCCACCGGTATATAAAACCTGGATACGGTCATCAGACAAAAGCAAAAATATTTTTCTCTCAACTACCTTGAAATACAAAAAAAAACTTAATTTTTTTTCTAAAAAATACTATTTAAATACATGATTACACGTCCACTTGTTAAAACGGCCATTATTACTTATCATATGCAAACAATAGGCAGCAAAAATTTATTGTAGAGTTCTTATCAAATAAAAAACATATTTAAACAGAATTACTGAAGTATCATCATAAGAAACCTAGTTCAATCATTTTTAATTATTTTCAGTATTTTTTTTCGTTACCTTGTGAATTGTAACTACTTATATGCACAAGAAATGACTCTGTCAATTCGTAAACAATTAAATACTCAATTTCATTTGAAATTTTTCCAATGGGTCACATTATTTTCACTTTATATTACAATCAACCAAATCTCATTAGTTATTTCAAATGGATGCCTTCAACCTAATGGAATGTCTATATGCTGTGCTGGTCGTGAGAAGAAATGCTTTGTTTACAAATCAACCAAACAATCTTCAATATCTAGATATTATCCATGGAGGAAATCTCGTAGTGTAACAAGTCATTCAAGTCCACATGATCGATGTTATTGTGATGAGAGTTGTGTAATTACTGGAGATTGCTGTCATGATTATCATTTCGTATGTCAAAAAACCAGTAAGTCTGTTTGTCAGTTATTATTATTGTTAGCATTAATTTTTATTTCACATGTATCACTCTTTAAAGTTACCATTACTTACTTACTTACTTTTGCCTGTTACCCCCAATCGAGCATAGGCCGAACACCAGTTTTCTCCAACCAACTCTGTCCTGGGCTTCCCTCTCCAGTTCTGTCCAATGTTTGTTCATTCCTCTCATATCTTTCTCTAATTCTTGGCGTAATGTGTTCCTTGGCCTTCCTCTTTTCCTTTTGCCTTGAGGGTTCCATGTGAGGGCTTGTTTTGTGACGCAGTTAGGTGCTTTTCGTTGTGTATGTCCTATCCACTTCCACCACTTCCTCCTGATTTCCTCCTCCACTGGAATCTGGTTTGTTCTCTCCCACAGTACGTTGTTGCTAATAGTGTCTGGCGAACGAATCCGAAGTATTTTGCGAAGACAACTGTTCATAAATACTTGTATCTTGTGGATGATGGCTTTCGTAGTTCTCCAAGTTTCTGCTCCATACAGTAGAACTGTCTTGACATTTGTATTGAAAATCCTGATTTTGGTGTTGATTGATATTTGTTTGTATATAAGAATTTTTAATTTATTGTCAATTTAAAATTCACTATTTTCAACACTGTTGACATGGTTACTGGTTTTAGAAAAACACAAAAGCTTTCTTCACATAAATTATTTTCAAATGTATGATAATCATGAAAGAACAGTGTGTTTTTCTTTAAGAAAATCTATTTATTCTTTCGAACTGATTTCCGTAGAACTATTTAAACATGTAACTCAATGATAACACGCTTATGCAACTATTCATTTTCATACTGATACAAACTTACATGCTGAAAAGCGAAAGTCAAATGTCTCAATCAACAATGCATCTTTCATCAAATCCAGTGCAGTTTGGTGACGTTGAGTTAGGCTTATTAAAAGATGATAAATCCAATTATCCAATTATCAGTTATTTTTAAGTTTCAACACACAGTCAGCCAGCAGGCTGCATTAAATCAACACCAACATCAATATCGCAAAGCATTTAGTGTTTGAATCTGCTAGTAATAGTATACTGATATGAATGATACATTTTAGCAAATATTGAAGACATTGATTGCAAACTGACGACTTGATAATGCTTTCTGCAAATTTTTCTCATTTATAACTGTTTACTAGACAATTGGCGTTTAAAAGATTTGACTTAAAAATTTCCAAGATACACAACATATTATTTCGTGATAAGCTTGACGTATTTGTATCACAATTATAATGTTCTGTTCAGTTGTTGCAAATCATTAACGTTATTGAATGCTTAATTTTCAATGGCTCAGTCAGTTTAAAAGTAATAGTTTGTTTTTTTCAGATAAACAGTTATTTTTATAATAAATTTTGCTATTGAACCAGAAATTAGATTCATGGTAAACAGTCGAGTGTTAATTTTTTTTCACCATTGAATCATTTCATTATTTACAATGTAAATGTGTTACATTTATGTATAGTGTGTTTTACAATACACAAGTAATATTTATTTTTATAAAAATTCTTAGGTCTACATTTCAAAGTTATCAAGTAATCCTTTAAATATCATCAAGTTAGAAGATAAATTTCTCTCTCTTATCTATATACACAGTATTTTTGATCAATATCAGTTTTAAATGTCATTTTCTTAAATTATTTATTTCTCACTATAAATAGTTTATTATCACTTGCAAAATAGATGAATGCACTCATGTCTAATATTATTGATGTCAGTCGATTAGCTACAAAGTAGAATTTCATACGTACGTACAGCAGTTCAAGTAGCCATGCCACATTAGCACACAGAGATTGAATTGTCAATTCAAACCCCGTGGTAGTAGATTAGGCGTTTAAGATATCGTTCCCGAAGTATGTCCCAGAGGAATCGATTTAACAAAAGGGGAAAAGTGGTCACGACGAACTCAGGAGATTGTAAACAATTTCGAGCCGTGTCATTCCATGGTCTCTAACCATTGGTTACTATCATCGCGCGGACCCCAACCTGACAGTCTACACCTACTAACATGGCTCAGTCCAGTTGTCAGTGACCTCATGGATTTGTGCTATATTTTGATCTGGCCGCCCCTAGCTTTCTTCCAACCTACTCTTACACCACAAAACATAGCTTATCGAGGCAGTCGGCGGTTGGGCATACGTAACATGTGTCCTAACTACTTCAGCTAATGAAGATTCACTATTTTATCAACTGATTTTACGTACTTACCTAGTACTCGTTTCCCAACGACAGCATTGCTTATTCGGTTGTCCCAGAATATATGCACAGTGCATCAAGGACACCGATGATCTAATACTATTAGCCTAATGAACATCCTCTTTTCTTACTGGCGTTGTTCCATGCCAGTATATAAGGACGGAGCTGCTGCTGTACTGTAAACCCATCTTTTGGGTGGTAAACAGATATCTCGCATGCACCAAAAGTGAAGCAAGTTAGCGTAAGCTAGTTGAGCCTTCTGTATTCGTTCTGAGATTCGATCAGTCATCTGGCGACCAGCATTGATGATACTCCCAAGACAAGTGGAGCGGTCAAAATACTACTAAGGAGATTCAAATCTAAAATAATTCTCAAAAATGATCATTTATTTTATTTTATTTTTATTCCTAATCAAATACTATTATTTTCAAGGACGATTATAATCTTAGATATTGAATTTGTTTTACTATAATTATAACGTAACAATAAAACGATTGGATAAATATCTTTAAATTTTTAAAATTATAGTTATGAAGAGTGTCAACTTCTATTCTGATTCATTGATAAATTTGGTTAAATAAAATATTTTAGGAAATTTTATGGTAGATTTTTTACATTAAAATCCCTATGGCTATCTAATTCCTATAAGTAAGAAAATGTATACTTAATATTTTTATGTTTAGTTATATAAATGTTAAAGTTTACGATTAAAGAGTTCATTAGAAAAAATGTAGAAACGATATTTAATCAGCATAAATAAGGATTTTAATCTGTTTCATATTGAAACTTTTAATTTGACAGAGATATTATTCATAATCATGTAAATAGTAAAACTCGATGACAAAATTTACATGCATATACTCTGTTTGGAACTATAGTTTGTTTAGGCTCTGTTAAAGCGATCTCAATTATTTTACTGAAACAGTTGAAAGAAAGTTAAAACCTACTACCTATTTATTAGAATGTCATACGTATTCTTTAGAGATGACAAACCTACTGACAATATGTTTATCAAGCTGAACTCAATTTTTGCTTTTAATGAGTATATGTGGTACTATATTGTCAACTAACGATGTAAGCATATACGATTCACACCGTTGGATGCCGGCCCAAATGGTCAGATGGTTAGGCGTTCGCGCACAATATCGAAGGTCCTGGGTTCGAATCCTGCGAGATGCAGGAGTCATAGATGCCCACTGCCACTGATGAGTCCCATACCAGGACGAAACGGCCGTCCAGTGCTTCCAGGTATCTAATGGTGGTCTAACAATGATTGATTGGTGATTTAAATGTGTAAAAAAACACAAACCTCGAAAGCTCTACCTGAAAATATATGATTTCATGACTAACCTGTTTTTAGTTAGTTACTCCAGTTTTACATATAACTGGATTTTTTATTTCATTTCTAACAAAGTAAATAACTCAAATATAATCATCAGCAGAATACTGGACACATTTATGGCAAGCTTTCACACAACCATAATCTTCTCAAATCATTTACTGAATAGTCATTACTCACCAATGACTTAATATAGGAACCATTGTCCATGGGACAATTTGATTTGTCATGATAGTCAATCACACAGTCAATTCATCTATTAACAAGTTGTCCAATATCTATCATTCTAGGTTCAACTATAATTTTCATGTAAATTTTACAATGACCTAATTTAAACTATAGGAAAAATGGAATGTGAAAGTTTCATACTACTACTACTAGAAAAATTGTAAAAATCTGATTCGCTTTGACTTTTTATTCAATGAATAGTGTATTACCTTTTTCATTCTTTTTTTTTAAACGAATAAGTAATTTCTTATATAGGTAGGGAAAAATTCACGAATCAAGCCTTTTTCTACTTTATAAAAAAACAAACATCTTATTCTTTCAAAACTAGATTCATCTATCTACACATTTGTACTAACTTTCATTCATTAAGTGGAAATGAAGAATTTTGAAAATACCGATCTTTATCAATTAATCTAACTAAAATGCATGTTCTCTTGTCTGTACTTTCAAGATGTATTTTTGCTAGATAATGATCAGTCAAATGTTTTTTTGATTTTGCTAAAAAAAGGAAGAGTGAAATAAATTACTGAAGGGTTCAAAACATAAGTATGATGAAACAATTCAAAATTGGAATGAGCTGATACCTTGAAAATAATTGTTTTTACTTAACAGTCAATGAAAGTAATGTATGATATCGTTATACCACTATATGTGATAACTAGTTATGAATGATAAAATAATTTTCATTTGGCTTCTTAATGCTGATAAACTCGGTATATTTAAATCTATAAGTAATTTAGTTTGAATGATTTGATTTGATTATTATTACCTGGATGAAGTAGCCTAAATGCCGACTTAGCGTTCAACTTTGCACCGTCTGATAAAGGGTGTTCTTACTCATAGGGAAACTGATGCTTGTTATATAATTCCAGACCTTGTCACTCATTCTCACAATGAGAAATATTTCTGTTGAACTATTAGTCTACTGAATGAAATTTTTCAGAAGTGATCCACCTACGCATTAACTTATCACGTAATAGTAACCAATAATACATTTTGTGTAATACTTAGCGCTGATTAAAAATTTATCAATCAACTTGGAATATGGTCACTAGGTTAAGTAATTATATTTTGGTGAAATTATCTTGGTGCAAGGCAGTTAGAGATATTTCTGAGAAAGTGCCATATATATGTGTATATATTTGACAGTCGTCCATACGGAGCCTCTCTTACGAACTGATTAAGCAAATTTGTCAAACGTAAGTCTCTTCAATGAAAGGTATCCATTTATATTAGGAAGCTGGTTAAAATTACCATAAGAATTCGGTTTCATAGATTTTTGTATCGAAGGATCATATCAAGAAGCTTATTACGGTTGTGGTCATATGGGGTACTCCATATTCGTGTCAAGTGATTATATTAAACAAGACAAACTATATCTCAATGATCTAGCAAACGTCCATTTTGAAATACTTGCCATTAGAAATAAACCTATAGTTTGAATTCTAATGAAAAAACTCTTCTAATATCTAATGTACTTATAAATCATAATTTCCATTTGTTTTGTTAGTCCATTTTTAAAAACAATGAACTTGTCTTACTTTTTATTTCATTAGGCAACTTGTTTAAAAATTGAAGTTTGAACAAACAGATTGATAATAAAATAACAGCAAGCTATTTCTTAGTCCACAATAAATAGAACCCATATTCTAGGGAAAGCAAATATAATACAATGTATATTTAGAAAAAAATGGATTAAAGAAATATGCGCACAACTGAATCTCATTTGTCCGAGTCAAATCCTATTCGCACATACACTTGCACACTTTTGTTTGTGAGAAAAAAACATTGAATTTAACCTAGAAACAGGACTTATACAATCTATAAACTTCATAACTCCATAAGCATATAAGTCTACCAATAGAATAGATGTTAGCAATATTCATACAGCTAATTCATCTATATATATATATATATATATATATATATATACGTACATCTTGTATAATCAGAAGTGATATTCATTAAATTATTATCATACACCTGCTTAATAACACCTTACCTGTTAATTCTCTTAAATATGTACTTAAAACTTGAAGCAATTATAAATAAAAACTGTATAATATGATGTTAGCATATAATTATTATTGCTATGGTTATTTAACTTTCTAGCTAAATTATATTAATAGATTGATTAAAATGTCTTTAAAGCAGTTTTAATTCGAACAGTATCAACGATATCAAACTTCACTTTGTGTAATAAATGTAAACTAGCAATTTTCTTCATTCAGCATAAACAAAATGATTGTGAAAGTGTGTGAACACTAGAAAATAATTTAGTGTGTTGGAATTTTGTTCTATTACACTTTTCTATCGAATCAATCTTTGTATTTGTGTCAATGAATTATTCACTGATAATATTTTTCTTCAAATATTATTTATTCAGTTTAGCTTTAATTTGATGGCAACTATTTGATTACTAACCAGTCAGTCAGTCAGTTACAACGTAGAACGTCGTAGGTAAGTACATCGGTTCAGGTTAACATACCGCATCAGCACAGAGACGCAACTGTCAGTTCAAATCCATTAGTGGTAGCGATAGTAGAAGTATTAGCAGTGATGGAGAAGATTAAGGTTCTAAGATATTATTCAAGAAGTATAATTCAGTGAGATAAATTTAGAAGTAGAAATACAGATGTGATGAGCAATGCAGAAGGTTAGAATTCAAGAGAACACAAAGAGTGGATGCACTTGCGCCATTGCAAACGATTTTGAGCAGTGTCGTTCAAGGTCTCTAAGAATCTGTTACTATCATCTCGCGGAACCCAACCAGGTAGCCTACATCTACCAACATGACTCAGTCAACTTATCAGTGACTTCATGAATTTGTGCCATGTTTTGGTTTAGCCGCCCCTACCTTTCTTCCAGCCTACTCTTACACCACAAAACATTACTAACATTACTAACCAGTATCATTTAAGTCAAATCATTGGAAAACTATGACAAACACTGAATACTATATTTATACTTGATATGTAAGATTTTGTATGCACAAATAGACTGTTAATTAACTTAAACAAAACAACTTTATCCTGAGAAGAACAGTGATGTTAACTAATAAAGAATGGGAAAAAAAATCATCACAAGGTGTTTAGACGTTTTTTTTTAAAAATTAAATAAATGCAACTTTTCTTATTGATCTGATGTAGAAATTATGCAGTAAAAGTTAAAGAGAAAAACTTCAACTTAATTTTTATTTTTTTTAAATGCTTTTTTCTTATGATTTAAATGTGAAAGGTAATAAAATGTTCAAATAACGTAGTAAACATAAAGAAATCAATTTAACTTGAATTCACGTTTTCTAAATAATTAAAGTTCAATGAGTGTTCAATCTATTCCTACCTAATGTACTTTCAATCACTTATAAATGAATTCTAATCATATTTCAACTACGTAAGCTATTGTTTTATCATGCTTACTGACTTTATCTTGAATGAATGAATACACATATTATACGCTTGCTAAAACATTGCTTTTCTTGATCTACGTAATTCACTCATTGAAACTGAAATCTTCTCTGTTGAACAGATCACATTACAAGTCGAATAATAATTGCTTGTTTGTCTAATTAGGGATTCAACCAGTAGGTCATAAGTTTGAAAACAACTTCACCTACTTCACTTTTAGTTTGAGGTGTAGCATGTAGATCTGTAACTGGTGAATTTCATTAGTGTTTAAAGTTTGATGTCAGTGATATTTCATTGTTCTGTAGATTATTGTTCTAATTTTCATTGGCGAAATACGCTCAGACTATTTATAGCAGATAAATGATCCTGAAATACTGCATTTAGTTGAATTTTTATGGATAAAAATTGATCACGATTTGAGTAATGTTTAAAATAAATGCAAAATTGTGATCGTAAACATGTTTGTCCTCAGGTTACTTTCTAATCTCTTATTTGTATCACAGGAGGAGGGGAAGATGTCTACTAACAGTTTAAGAATGCAATGAAATTGCATCACCTAATTGAAATTCATTTGTTCAATATTCCGTTAACAGAATATTTTAAGACATTAAATAATTTCAGTATATAGTAGTCTCTTGTATTTTTACATTTTTTCTTAAAATAGTTTGGTACAAAATTAGAATTATCTACTCATATTTCATCGAATGACTCATCAATTTAATTTCTTAGTCATATATCTTTAATTATCCAATCGTGGTAAGGTGATTTAAATGAAAATAAATACAACTGACTGTCTCATTTCTATAGATTGTTGTATTTGTGAGGAGATTTTGTAACAAACGCCCTTAATGCGTTAGACTGAGATCGACATATCCATTGTCTACTAATAATGGCTATGCATAACAATAATTAACCATAATGAATCAATGATGATTCATTGACTCAATTGTATAGAGTTTAAGCAGTTGATTCATTCATACCTGGCAAGTTTTATTGTTCCTACTCTTTGTGAGTCTTGATTTTTAATTATTAAATAAGTTGTCAGTGATAATGTTTCATATATGGCAACACTTGATTAGCAATTATCTATGGTAAGGTTGAATGGTTTGACATAAAGATTGTTCACTAACTTTCACGATTCACCTGTAGTAGTGCATACGATCTAAAATTAGTTTTATAATTATATTAATATTTAACTTGTCTTAAAAATAAATGATACTAATTTTTTATGATAAAAAACTTACTTAGGGTAAGTGATTTGAAATATAACAGACAATTGTTTTCACACAAATTATAAAGATTTGATTTGGATTTTGTAATTAATTAAGCAGCTATATAAAGTATTCAAGTATATATATATATATATATTCTGAAGAAACTAGGAATTAAATCACGTATTACAGCAAAAAGATAACATTTAGGAAAGAAAACTGAATGCAACAAATAAAAATTAGATGAACAAGTGTAACGTATATCATAGGAAGAATATTTCAAGTAAGCATGAAAACAAAAAGGATTCTTTCCATTTAACAGAGTCTCTCTCTCTCTCTCCTTTTTATATTCTTAAGTAATGAGCAGCTTGTAAAAAAACTGATTCATCCATTGCTTTATTTTCACAGAAATAAAACAGCAGATTAATCTATTGTATTTTCATGGCTTAACGTGAACAATCAATTATACGTATATATATATATGTAACAAGCATTAGCCTCTACAATGATGAAGTTTGTTTTTATGACAGGATATAAATCATAAGCTTTTATACGTATATTTCTTGTTAATGTTTTACTAGTCACTACAATAATACATGAAAAGGGTAAATCTGTTTTGTTTGTGTGTCTGTGTGAATCAGTGTGATTAGACCGAAGATGATCTCAGTGTAGCTCTTTCCTAATTTTATTTTTTTCTGTTCATTTTTATTCTTTTTATATTTTATTTGTATGTATATGTGTATTTAGATGTAAATTTTATTTCTTCTTCACATGCATTAGACACAGAGGGTTGAAAACTAATGAATGAAATGGTCACGTCATGATATAATAAGTAGATTGAATGTTGTTGTAAACAATTGTCAATCTTATTGAATTCACTGTAAAAGATAAATACAAAATGAGTATGATTTTTTCAAGCTTTACATCATCATTAAAAAAATTTATACGAAAATAAATAATGAGCGTGCCTGGATACCTTCTAGGATCATAGCTGGTGCAAAGATTGAATAAAGAAGGGTGGTTGGGTATTGGATCGAAAACCCCATCCAAATAGAAGTTAAACTCGCTCAAAAATGCTTATCAGACAAAAATCCTCGCAACCAATTAAATTCTGCACTGGAAATAGGAACGTCCTCGTTTACAACAGTTATCACGTCTCATTGTCAGAGCCGAGTATCTTTGGAAGTCAACAGGTCGATCAACCTTCTCACAATCACAGCAACAATTAACATAAGCACGAAAAATGTTCGCAACACCGGCAGAACCATTCAAGTTAAAGGTACAAAGGTACAAACTTGTGGTACTTTCAATAAGCGAAACACCTTAAAAGCAAGTTGGACGAAAAAGACTAGCGTCAGAAGATATGCTGTTATACTCCAACCATGAAAAGGTAAAATTCCTCACACCTCAAACGAACTGCACTGATGCTGTCTAAAGAAGCCGAATAAGCACCTGTAAGATGGAAATCTCACGGTCAAAGGATCAACAAAGCATCCTTCAAGGAAGAGGGAGAGGGTGAGTACACTGAATATTATCCACTGTTGTGTACCCATCGAACGATAATAATGATGATGATTAAAATGAATGTAGTGAGAGACTGCAGTGCATCGTTGAAAAGATTTCAGTGTCATAAAGTTAAAAAATAGATGTACATTGTTAATGTATGATCTGTCAAACAAAAATGAATGGGTTTCTTGAAATCTCAGAAGCTTATGAAAAACAAGAGTGTAATAGAAAATTATTTAAAATAATAGACATTTTACTAAGAATATTTTGATTTCCGGTGAATTCTGTGAAAATTTCGTTAGATTTTTTCAATTAATCAAATTCATCAATTGTAAAACGAGTTTATAAAAAAAACAGTTATAAATGATGTTTAAATCTATTTTGATTCTTGAAGGTAATATTTTAAATACTACATTTTTCGGTGAACAACTTAATATGCAGAAGATGTGTTCCTATTTTTGTTTTATTCCTGTTTCTCTTAATGGTATTTACAGTTTCTTTAATAATTTTATATGTAGCTGGAGACAGTCAGTAGATCTCAGATTTTGAATTCTTTTTAGCTCACATACTCCAGCAAGGCTTACATGTAATTTTGATGGAACATGCACTTCCTGAAGGTTCGAACTCGTTTGAGTTTCATCCACACAAAACAACAGATCGTTCTTTTTTTCACTCTTACATTTCATTATTCTTGTGTAGGTACGTATTTTACTGTGTTGTTCAGTTTGATAATTGTAACAGAATCTATTCAGTAGTTAAATAAGAAATGTTTATATTTTTCAACTGTTTTTTTTTGTATTGAAAACATTTACGAATTGATTGGGAACTTCAATTTTTTTCTACAATATTATCGTTTCTTCCGATTCTTCATTTACCGTAATATTTTTTTTCTTACTTTGCTTATCAACAACATTAGTTCCGTATGATAACTAATTTTTCCGAATCGGTTGACAAAGAGAGAGAGAGAGAGAGTTAAAATGTCTTAAAATATATTCCAAATAGCAGATTTCGGTTGAAAAGCGGACACATGAGATTGATGATTGTTTGCAACAGTGAGGGCTTGTCTTTCCCTAATTTGCTTGAACGTTTCCTGACTTAACGTGTAAACATATACAAATATGCATAAATCATTACATTTATGAGATATAAGGAATGGTAAATGTTCAATTAATCATTGTGGTCGGAAAAAAAAATATTAAGAGTTTCTTGGTCTCCATTAAAAATAATGGAGTTGTACATATGATTTCACTCATTAATATTATTTCAAACTTAAATAGGCTGTTTAGATTTATAAAACTAGATAATTGACAAATAAAACAAAGCAAACAAGATAAGTGTTGATTTGTGTAGAAGATTCAAATTCTACTTAAATTAAATCAGCTGACATTTCTATCATCGTCTTTAACTGACTGACCTTATTGTAAGTCATATTATGCATAAATCTAGTCATTATACAGATGAACACAAGAAGACAAAAGACGACGACAGATGGGACACACCTGGAATTTAAATACAGTTACACCATATATATATTTGAATAATCTACTGTTACCATAGAATGATGATAACGAAGTGATTGCATTTTTGTTGTTGTTGTTGCATACGTTAGATAATAAAAAGGACACATAAATATAGAGAGGCATAAATAAATTCTTTTTTATTTATTCATAGTTGTTACACATGTAGACACGTGTTCAAATTTAGACCTGTGAGTGTAAAAAAATAATGTATTTCTTCTATGTCACCACTACGCCATACCATGATTATTTCTATGTATAGCTTGTTGGGAATTTTCGATCAGATAATTATACTTTATGCAAAAGAACAACAAAATCGGATGAAATAATATTTTTGGACATTTTTGCTTACAAGGAAATCGATATCGCCTAGACATTATGGAAAATGGGAACTTGATAAATTATGTAGTAGAATGATTAGTTACATTCCCACATTCTTGGTTCATACTTGGATAAAAGGTCTACTATGAAAGATCGATTAAATATCATGGGATGGAATGATGAACTAACCGTTTTTTTTTTTTTGAAAAAAAATATAGTTCTTATCTAATCGATCATCTTGGATCGCTTGTACTTCACTCTAATTAGTTGGTAATGAAAAGAATAAAAAGGAGGGAAATCAGTATGGTATTATTTTCAGATCATAGTATATTTATGAAGTAATTATATTTTGTTGTTCAGTGTCATTTACTTAATGTGAAACTTTTGGTCATTTTTAAATGGCACAAACATGATGCAAAAAAAAAATAATCTCTTATCGTGCAATAATGAAATGGAAATGATATAATGTGAATTTTAGATGCTGCTTTGTTCATCTACGCTTATTTATTATGAAATACATTCAATGAAACTATGTAATGAATGATCCATGCAATAGTAGAAATGTTTGCAATATTTACCCAAATTAATCAAGACATTATGATAAGATCATTGTCCTGTAACATTATAATCTGAAAACTTTGTTCGTTTCATTTTACTTTAATAAATGAACAATAAAGTACATTAATGTACGAAATTCTACGTTGTAACTGACTGACTGAATTGAACATAAAATCCAATATATATATATATAATTGAAATAAAATCTTGGTAACAAATGGAAAATTTGTTTGTCTCTTTTAAAATGCGAGCTAATGAAAAAATTTTTATTTAAACATCCTAACTATACCACCATAACATATGAAAACATTTTCAAGTAATTTAAAATACATATCATGTCTTTGGTAATTACAGCCTAAACCCTACAGCGTTGAACTCCGAGAATTTCCTCACGAACTAAAATGGTTCAATCCCTAATTCTAGTTACGCCTGATATAAGTGAATATAATATCTTTAGTATTTGATGCCTCATCTTGTTTTTTTTTTTTTGTAAAATTTAATTACAGAAGTGGATTGTACAGTTAGTGAATGGGGACCATGGACAAGTTGTGAATATGCATGCGGTCAAAGTACTAGTACACGTTACAGACAAGTACAAATTAAACCAAGTAATAATGGTAAACCATGTCCAGAGTTGAATGAAACAAAACCATGCATTGGATATAATTGTGCATCAAAAAGATTTGGAAGATCTGGAACACTGATGGTACCTTATGTTTATGATATCAAAGGTAGATTATTCAATGTTCATTTTCATCATTACATATATATGTTATTGTTAAATTGTTGTATTGAAATGAGTAAATTCCTTGATTATAAGCGGTAGAATCCTTGTTTCAAACAAACACATGTTTCATTGATTAATTCAATTCAAGTAAACAAACTGGTGAACCGTCTATTACTGTTTTTAATAAAAAAAAACAAAAAAAAAGAATTAATTTAATGCCTACTTTTCATTGTCTCTCATATGACAGTGAAACACTCCTTTTCTTAAAGGCTAATAAAAATTAAAAAAAGAAGGCCCAGTGTATGTGTACAAGGTCAAGCAATGACTCATAGTTAACTGCCCGAAATACCTTATTTATCATTTTTGACCTTTATGCAATGATACGAAAACAATTCGTTCATATGTACAGCACATACCAGAAATAGAAAACTATTCATCCAAAAAACGGGTTTCATTGATACATTTCTAAATAAAACTAGTAGTAAATAAAATTGTACTAACATAGAAAAAAAAGAAGAGAGAAAAATAAAAAATTTAATCTGCAAACAAAAAAAACGCTTGTATCCTTGCTTCACCTCCTAATTTGTAATGAACAGAAGACATGTATTTTTACATTTTATTCATCTACTCTACTACATGAGCAGATTTACTGTGTCACTTGATAGATTCTATCTTGGGTTTAAAAATTGATTTTGTTTTTTGTTTTTACATGATACACAGTGGTGCATTTACACAACTAAACACATCTACACACATATGCTTACCAAATTTCCATTTTCTTAGTAAACAGAATGATAGTTGTTGAACAAGATAACACCCTGGAATCAATAGAAATTATTTTCACAAATATTATGTATAAACAACAATTAACAGTGTAATATTTTTTTTTTACAGCCTCATAATGTAGACTGATCAGTTGGGATATTCAATTAATTTTTCTTTATATGAATGAATGAATGAATGAATCAGCAAATGGCATTATTATTATCAATATAGACCGGTATCCATTACATGAAATGGTGATAATGAGGTGTAGGAGAAATAGAAGGCGATTTTTTAGTATTGTCAAAGTTTGTAATGTGTTTTATTTCTTACAAAAACTAGACAATGAAAATTTAAACGTAGCAATAAAAATGAATAGCAATGAAATCAAAGAGTAATGTAAGAAAGACAATGACAAGTAAACAAGTCAAGGTCATGTGGTTGTGTGTGTGTTTCGTCAGTTATCATGGCGGCCAAAAGAAATTTGCATGATTCGGTCAGATTTTAATTATCGTTTAATAGGGAATTATTATCTGAGATAGCAGTTGACTATTTTGTTGTTGTTAAGCATCACGTTTGTTAGAAACGAATTCTAAGTAACAATATCTAGTAATTATATATCATTCAATAATGAATGGATAAGAGAGGCATTAGGTAGCTAAGTCGATTCTTGTAAAATAGGTTACCACAAGACTTTGTGAAGATAAAGAGACTATTATACTTCTTCTAAAATAAAAGACATTACTTCATAGAACAAAAAAGTGAAGATGAATTTTTATCGTCTGAAACATAATTGAAAGTAATACAATGAACTGGTCAGTATATTTTTAAAAATGGTGTATTAATTGTGCATAAAGCACTTATTGACTAGTTTATAAAACAAACAAAACTATGAATAAATGTAGTAATTATTAATTACTAATGAATTGGACTTAAGACATTTCACTATGTTAAAGGTTGCTGTAATAACTCTACCAATAATGTGTCGTTTTTTTATTAAATTTTTATGAATTCTTAATCTTGTATCAGAGCTGCCCCGTTTCTTTTATTCAATGGAACAGAGAAAATTGAACAAGATTTACATAGATATCGTTGTTAACTAGACAAATATATCATTTTTACTGAATTTTTTCATTACTTAGTCAAGCTAGCTAGAGGATTAATTGAAATATGATTAATAATAACTGACTATTTCATCCGTGGACCATCTTAACAATGTTGAGTTTTGGTTTATTAATCTTAAATCGACAAAATGGTCATTTTAGAGCACTTTTTTAAAACGTTTTGTCCATTATGCTAACAAGAAGCTGATTTTATGAACCAGAAGTTATAGTATTTTGATCAATCTTTAAAACTGATTCTTTCTTCCTCTTTGAAACTTCATCAGTAATTAATTTGATGAGAAATTATTTCATTTAGCTATTTTCAACAGTTATATTATCATATTGATTGTATTGAATCTAATAATAATACCAATAAAAAAAACAAAACAATGAACAACCTCCATTATAAGGCGAACAAGTGAAGAACTAACCACTTGTCTAAATTTATGCTGATTAAATTTTTTTTTTGGAATATATCAAACAAGCAACATCTGTCTAATGTTTATCACTTTACCAGACTAGAAATTCCAAAAGAATTCCTTAGAAAATTTATGTAATCATAATGGTCTTACTTATGTAATTCGTTTTGTGAATATTGAATAGATTTGTAAACTAACGTTTCATCGTTTGTTGGCCATTTTTTCAAAAAGAAAAACATAATTCTATAAACCGTTATGAACATCAGACTTTATCGATCATTCAATGAAATAGCTTCTTTTTCAGAGAAAAAAAAACACTTGTTCACACTTATTTCTTATCCATATATATTTGTCTGTGAAGAAACTAATAATTAGTACAGGAATTAATTGTGGAATTTCTGTGACTCTACTGAAACCTATCAATCAGCTTTAAGTGTTTATCAATTTTCGGTTGTCATTATAGGCTGCAGAATTAATTAAAATTAATGAGTTACAGAAAAATGTTTTAGTTCGAGTTCAGGATTATCGAACTCTAAGAAATCGAATCACATTCACAGCGTAAATTAACATGGTATTCGTCACTACTCGGTGTTTAATCATTTATAAATACCTTAACCACATAGGATATCAATAGTGGATTGACCAACTCAGTGCTTGTGCCTCAGACTGTGAAGCTGAGCGATATGGATTTGAACCTCATAATGAAAATTAGCTTCCAAATGATTGCAGGTTCGTCTTTTTGATTAGTACCAGCCACCACGAAACCGATCTTCAGAGTTTCCCATTGACCAACCTCAACTGCATGATATCTGAGTCTAATATACCTAATGTCAGGTCATTTAGACCAACGGTCATACTAAGATTTTATCGAATGGGTTTGATAGGCGCCAAGGGACAAGCATCACAATGGTCATTACTCATTTGTAAGTCGATTTGACCATTCGATAGTACCATCTGATAACTTTGTAAAGCGTTCACTCTAGAATATCTGCAGTTAAAATATTAAATTACTGCATAGGGATTCGTTTCATATATAATAAACTAGTTTTTAATCTAAAATTCAAAACACTTAGTCCCTTTTTATAAATTTTGATAGAACAATGAGAAGAAGTACTTGATCTGAAAAATGTGATGTATTTGAGCCAAATATTTCAAACAATCTTGTTACACATATACTTGTCAAGGAATTTTATATGAAATTAATAAAAGATCAATTTAATAAAAGTCGAAATAGACATTGTAAATAAGTGGGAGAGAAAATTAACGTAATACAGAAAGAAATAGGAAAGGTAGGAAATCATCACATTACGCTGGGCCATAAAATGGCTTAAATATTGAGATGGTGGAAAAAACTTGTAGCTCAGGTGGATGATTGTGGTGGTGTTTCGTTCTCTGAGCTGTTAGAAGTTTGTGCTGATGATGTTGTTCAGAAGAACAATGAAAGCTCCACAACCGAAACAACCAGCTCAGAGGCTTAAGTATTACCAGGGTAAATTCAAGGCATCAAGCAATTATCACCTCAATCATTTGTTTGCAAAACATTGGTTCAAACTTAAGATCACTTTGAATTCATCTTTGGCCTAATGTTTTCTACCTAAATCAGTGATTTTGTTGATCTTTTAGTCTGTGTGATAATCATTGGTTACTTCTAATAAATTGCATATAGTCTGGAATATTTTACTATGTAATATTGATTGATAACATTTAATTTTGTGTTCTTCCTACACCCTTATTTTACATTAGCTGAAGTGGCACATTTACTGCCTGTACGTGGAGATGTATTGGATTTAACTAGACGTTATGATATGCGTTTTGATGTTCGACGTAAACTCTACCTTGGTAGATTAATCAAAATGAATAAGACTGAACAACCAGAACCTGATCCGTAAGTAACAACATGACGTTTTTCAGGTTTTCAGTGTATTCTTCTTATAACGTACTTATTTTCCATTGAAATAATAACAAGGTACATTGTTAGAAAATTTGTTACAATGTTTTTAGACATTATTGTATATAGTTAAATATATTACTAGAAAATATAATAACTCATCAAATTGATATCACCTTTGCCCGAATTAACACATAATCAGTGGAATCTAGTGTTTGCTACTTTTTTTCAACGAGTCTTCACTGTTCAACAGTGATCAAGATGATTCTTTCGAAACTCTTTTCTAAAGACGACAAGCAATATATCTGTGAACCAATTTGATGATCATTCCAAAGTTTTTTAAGTTATGTTTGATCTCGGTTCACTTAATACATTCAAGGTGCCTACTAGATATACAAACAATAAAATCAGAAGTATAATTGTTTTTTAAAATCATTTGATGTGACTCAATAGCCAATCATATGTCTGTATATTTGACTCCAAATCATGCGTTGTTTGTAAAGATAAACAATACAGCCTAGCTCCCGGAAAGGTGAACTAGATAGTCCGATTTTGAATTTATAAATTAACAACGAAAAATCGAATGCTCAGTTGTACAGCATGAGTTAATGTATACATTATGTGAAGTAAAAAGTTTGAACAAACTAATCAGCATAGCTGTAAGGACGAAATGCCACTTATTTGATGATCATCTGTAGGTAAGGCAGTCCTTGAGTTTTTTGAATGACAATCACATAGTTTTACCAGTTTAGACGTTGTATCTAACTATTTATGAATCTGACCATAATAAAAAGCAACATTACTGGTTCACTTATACATATATTTTAATGAACAGCATTCTATTCATAAACTTCCATGACATAATAAAATAATTGATATTTACTTATGTTAGAGTTGATATGCCAACAATTAGACAGTTCATAATCATAACTTACTAATAATAGACTAAATTGATAATGATATTATGATAGGAGATCAAGATATCTATGCTATTCAGTTAGACAATGATAATAATGAAACATTCTTTCATGATATTAAGAACAATCATTTCAATGTGTTGTTTATAAACAAATACTTTCTATGACTAATACAAAGATAATGAATAATTATGAAAGCAAATCTTACAAAAGTTATTCAACACAATGTAAGCATGACATGAATACATTTTCTCTTGATACCTTTATCCTCATTCTTACTGCTTGTGTTATTGTTCAAGTATATTAGAGAAATGTCGGTAGTAAAAATGGTTACTGATAAGATAATACTTCAAAATGTCATCAGGTTGAAATAGTTTTGTAAAATGTATAATATAGACCAATATATTCCAGGGTTATATATATATATCGACGAAACCACCTGTCAATATTACAATAAATATAAAAGCTGTTAATGGATAAATTCTGTCATTAATAAAGGCCCGTTAACCAGCTGTAATAATATTAATAATACTGTTATGAAAACTATTTAATATGATAAGCGTGAGTTAATAATGGCAAGCCGATTTTGAACAAAGATGGTAAATCGAATCTGAAAACCAGGCAAATATTTTTGCATAGAGTAAGTTTATGCTATTAGAATTATCATAGAAATCTAGTTAATACTGAACAGTGGTTTCTTTTGTCCTTTGAGGCTCTTTTTAATGACACAGTTATGATATTTGTATGACCACATTCAATGCCATCGGTATTGTATTTTTTTAGGCTTGTATAATGGTGACGATTGTAGTGTCAAACATAAACTGTTAACCCTAAATCTCAATTCAAAATAAATAATGTTTAGTTGTTATTTACTGACACTTGTTTTCTTACAACTTTCAGGTATTGTGCAGTATATGAGATTACACATACAAATCAAGCTTGTCGGTCACAGAATTTGTTATGGCAATCTTCATCGTCCCGTGATCTGTATCCTTCGTATTATTATCCTAACCGTTATAAACGACACAATGGTTACAATGGAAACTCAATTACTTTTAGCCGTAAATCATTTCGCCATGGAAGACAATACAATGCACTTGAAAATACTGATTTGAATAAAAATTGGGAAGATGATTATTCAAATTCCAAATCATGGATAACGCATTCAGCGTTACTTACACCAGGTCAACAAATCTGTGTGACATGCTATCCGACATATATGCGGGAAGATTTAGGCTACAGATGCACAGGATCTGGACTACCGAATGTCGAGACTAGATGGCGTGCATTGCGTACTTCTGATTGTCAAGGCCGATTCCGTATGGTTAGTATACCGCAAAGATCGTGTACATGTGGTCGAGGCGTTGCATCATTCGTATTTGTCTAGTGAACAGATAAATCCATACAAGATCTTATACGTATTTACTAATTAATCTTTCCAATACAAACGTAAATCCACCACATGTATGTAGAGAATGACATATATACACAAATTTTGCACTGTTTTTTTTTGTCCGTTTATCTTCAAACATAAAATCTAAATTATGACTATAATTTTATAATATACACATTGCCTAGGATGTTTACAGTTGTTAGCTAAATAATAACTGAAACTTACTAATTTTTTATTCCCTAATATTGGTGTTACTTTAGGCCAATCTTTCATATTGATATGTTTATTCATTTTCATACGAATCTTAAAGCACTTACTTACACTGTCAGATGAGGTTATTTGATCAGACAAGACTGTTTTATTAGCAGACATTAAATTAAATTATGAATTGAAATATTCTACTGCTTTTTGTACTTTGAATATTCAAATGTGTTTATGAATTTAACAAATTTATACATAAATAAAATTTCTTATATCAGGGTCACATGTTTAGGTGTATTGTTATATTAATTATTATTATTATAATTATTACTATTATTATTTTGAAAGTTCAATCATCAGGTCAAAAAAATGATTAAAATTCGCTGCGCTAGTCAAGATTATGCAATACATGTTTTGTTTAAATTTCACTCAAGGTCATTAGTGTCATATTTTTTCTCTCCAATTTTTGTTGGTCACCTTCCAAGAAAAACAAAAATTCCACAGAAAATTGTGCAATCAGCATATTAGCTTGTTTCATGTTGTCCAAAATTTTATATTTTATAAAAAAACAACAACTTAATGAATGTAACTGTTGACTGTTTATTTCAGTGTTTATTTTCTATTTGTTTATCTTTTTTTCTGTTAAATTTTCGCGCACAATATTTCTTTAACATGTTTACTCCGTATAACTTCTTCAAATTTTTGGGTAAATTCAAATGAATTTAAACACTTTTGCAATAACTTTCTTTTTGTTCCAAGAAAGCAAAACTAGCGCACAGAGTCTCTAGAACGAAGAGTGATTCACTATTTATGAGCTTGTTTTAAGTTTTGCTTAAATGTGTATGTATACGCATATTTAAATACAATTTTAATTGTCTATTTTGATTTTGTGTGCATATGTATCGTGTAGACTTTTCGTCTCATCTTTGTTTGGTTTTTGATTTAACCAATGTTAAATCAACATATACTATCTTGAATTTCTTAATTATTCTTGAATATATATTAATCACTGTAATTGATTATTTGATATTTATTGAAAAAGGTAAATAAATTTTCTAATGTTTATTATTACACTGGTTACTATGACACGTTATTTGAATATACACGTGCATTAAAGCCGTGAATATTTCTAACTGATAATCTTTCGTTTCATATCGATTACATTCTATCAAATGATATCGTTTCACAAACGGTATTCTTTTAGTCTGTTTATTTAGTTCAGTAAGCATTTTTTAAAATGATTAATTCTTAATGTCCTCTTGCCATTTTTCAGTTATATATATATATATATGTATTTTTTATTGTGCTTCTCTTGTCTTCTCTCCAGCTTCTTGTTGTAACAAAACAACAACAAAGTATTATGATTGAAGTTAATCATGCAATTGTTTTTATTGTCACTAATATTGTTATTATGAGTAATTATTATAAAAATTTAATTAAAAAAAAAACGGTTGTATTTTTGAAATTTGTACAAAAGTTACGAAGTGCATTATACAAATACACGGCTTGTATGTGAAATACCCCCAGAGAGAATAAGAGTTTGCGCACTAGTCTATTTGTAAATACTAAACAATTACTAAACTATAACTACTAGGGAGAATAGATGAAAGTGTGTTCTTTATGTTAGCCACTATAAAAAAGTGAATTGTTAAGGTGTTTCATGGTTGCTTTGAGGAAATTAAGTTGAGAATAAGCGTGGAACTACAAGTTTCAATTATCAAACCAATCATGAAGGTAACATTGGTTCAGTGTTACTGAATGAGTATTGTGCTTCGTTGCCAGTCTGTCGAAGATGAAAATATCGATGTTCGTATACTACTAGCTCAGTAGTCTGATGCTAAATATTTTATTATGAGACCGAATGATCTTGAGTTTGAAACTTGACAGTATCATAGATGCACACTCCGGAGGAGTTACATACTCCAATAGTTGTCCAGCTTTACTACGTTAACAATAGCTCCCAATTTTCTTCAGTCTGCCATATAAGCTATCAAAAAATTTTAATTTAAAATGTGTCTATCTAATAAAAACATTCTGACATTTTTTATGGTAAGGTGAAAACTATGAATTGAGAATCATTTAAAAAAAGTTGTTGCAAATGTTTTGGAATTCTACATAATTAATTTGAACTTGTTCCGTACATTCTACAAAATAAAAATAATTCACTATTATCTATCGACAAAGTAATTGATAATAGAAATTGACAAACCTAAATATAGCGTCGTCTACACTCCAATCGATCGAATTTAGCTGACACTTAAATCTGACGGACATAACAGTAGTAATTATAGTCTAATCGATCAGTCTATTTAATGAAGAATTTTAAGTGTCATTGGTATACAGTAGTGCGATTTGAAATTATGGACTGGAATAATTAAATATATATATATATATATATATATATATATATATATATATGTATATATATATATAGTGTGCTAGTTATAATCTACTGTCTATTATACGCCAGATTGTGGAACAGACAACTGCAAATGTAATAAAAGTGAAATTTAGTTAATTTTAGTAACAAAAGATGTTAAAAATACAGAATCTGTAGTTTATTTAGCAGGATGTAAAAGATAACTGAAAAATGTTATTAGGAAAGGATAGTGTATTGATTGGTATAGTGTGATATTTATTGAATATAGTTAGATTTATCATAAATAATTCAGTGTAGCATACACTTCTATGCCAATTACGTCAATAAATTATGATATTTGTTGACTATTAATCAAATGCCGGTAAAATCTACACACAGATGAACATCTTCAGTTATAAAAATGTCTTCATGTTTTTGATGGAATAATTGTAAGTTTTCCTAATATCAGTAATTGTTTTCTTCTTTAGGTAGTACATAAATATTTCTACATTGTGGAAAAATTAATTTCAAACACTATATAGAGGTATTCATATTAAGTAAAAATTAAAAAATTAAAAATTAAAACTCTGCCCGGAGCTCCTCTGGGGCTACTGCCGGTTCTAAACCGAGAAAAGGAGAAGGGCCAGGAATGGAGTTGGCGACCCCATCCCACAAACGAACTAACTCGCTAATAAGCGCTAACCGGAAAACATAATTTAAACCATTTGAACTCTGCCCTGGGAGTTACAAGAAGAATTATGACGTCGCGTGATGAAAGCCGAGTTCCCTCGGAAGTCACGAGGCTGATGCCTCTTCTGACAACCAGAGCAACCATTCTTTTAGATACACGGAACGTTCTAAAATTCCGGGCACTGGAAGACTATTTGAAGTTGCGGCAGAAATGAAAAGATACAACCTCGAGGTGCTCGGCATCAGTAAATCGCATTGGACACAGGTAGGACAACTGAGACTAGCTTCAGGGGAACTGCTGTTATACTCTGATCATGAAGAGGAAAATGCTTCACGTGCACAAAGAGTCGCACTGATGCTGTCCAAACATACACAAAAGGCACTGATAGGATGGGAATCTCATGGACCCAGGATCATCAAAGCATCCTTCAAAACAAAGAAAGAGGACATTACAATGAACGTCATCCAATGTTATGCACCTACCAATGACTACAATGACGACGATAAAGGTCAATTCTACGAAAGGCTGCAGTCAATCGTCGAGAAACGCTCACCAAAGGATTTGACCATTTTGATGGGAGTCCTAAATGCCAAGGTTGGCATGGACAACACTGCACATGAAGACATCATGGGAAGACATGGACCGGGAGGAAGGAACGAAAACGGTGAGAGATTTGCAAACCTATGTGCCTTCAACAAACTGGTCATCGGTGGCACAATATTCCCACACAAACGCATACACAAAGCCACATGGATTTCACCGAATCACACTACTCAGAACCAAATTGACCATTTATGTTTCAAACAAATTTCAGAATGACTATGGAGGATGTGAGAACCAGGAGAGGAGCTGATATAACATCAGATCACCACTTACTGGTCGCTAAAATAAAACTGAAACCCAAGAAACACTGGACAACGGGGCAGACAACATCACGGAAGTTTGATACAGCCCTTCTTCGGGATACCTGAAAACTCAACGAACTCAAGATAGCCCTCACCAATAGGTTCCAGGCCTTGCACGATATACTCAATGGAGAGGAAGCAACATTGGAGAACATTTGGAAAGGGGTCAAAGAGGCAACCACTTCAACATGTCACGAAGTTCTGGGTCACAAGAAGTACCATCACAAGGATTGGATCGAAGTAGCATCCACGGACCTCTAAATAGATGTCGGCGCACCTACAATTGAGGAGATCAGTATGGCCATCAGACAAATCAAGAGTGGCAAATCAGCTGGACCAGATAACATTCCAGCAGAGGCAATCAATGCAGACATGACAGCAACAGAGAAAATATTTCACATTCTCTTCAAGAAGATTTGGGATGAGGAACAAGTACCATCAGACTGGAAAGAAGGATACCTCATCAAAATACCAAAGAAAGGAGATCTCAGAAAGTGTGAGGACTACCAATGTGGTGCTGTGTTGCGAACTACTTATAAGTAGTATATAGCGTGAGTGTCAACGTAAAGTCTGGTAGCATAATATGGGGGGAAGATCAAGAAAGGAAGAGTCAGAAAACAATGGAATTTGTATGAAACGCATGAAGAGTGACAATGGATTGATGTTTGGCAACAGGAACAGTCCAGTTCCATAGAATGAACTGATCTTTTGCAAATGAACGATTTACAATATGGTTTTCCGATTTTACTGACTAACTCTGTAATTTTCGTTAAATACAATTCGGTTGCCCCCATCTGTGTTCTCATTCACTACACAGAGGCATCACTCTTCTTTCAATACCAGGCAAAGTCTTCAACAGGGTATTGTTAAACAGAATGAAGGACTTCGTAGACGCCCAACTTCGAGATCAACAGGCCGGATTTCGTAAGGATCGATCGTGTACTGACCAAATTGCTACATTACGGATCATTGTGGAACAATCAATTGAATGGAACTCACCACTCTACATCAACTTCATCGACTACGAGAAAGCATTCGATAGCGTGGATAGCAAAAAACTGTGGAGGCTTCTTCGACACTACGGTGTGTCTGAGAAAAATAGTTGACATCATACGGAATCCTTATGATGGATTCAACTGCAAAATCGTGCACGGAGGACAGCTAACAGACTCTTTCGAGGTGAAGACCGGTGTGAGGCAAGGTTGCTTACTCTCACCCTTTCTCTTTCTCCTGGTGATCGACTGGATTATGAAGACGTCGACATCTGAAGGGAAGCACGGTATTCAGTGGACAGCTAGGACGCAGTTGGACGATCTGGACTTCGCAGATGACCTGGCTCTTCTATCGCACACGCAATTACAGATGCAAGGGAAGACGACCAGTGTAGCAACAGGTCTCAAAATACATAAAGGAAAAAGCGAAATTCCCCGATGCAACACAACATGCACCAAACAAATCACTCTTGATGGAGATTCTTTACATATCTGGGTAGCATCATTGACAATGAACATGGATCCGATGCAAATGTGAGGGCGCGGATTGGCAAAGCAAGGGCTGCATTTCTACAGTTGAAAAATATCTGAAACTCCAAACAACTTTCAACCAAAACCAAAATCAGGATTTTCAATACAAATGTCAAGACAGTTCTACTGTATGGAGCAGAAACTTGGAGAACTACAAAAGCCATCATCCAGAAGATACAAGTGTTTATAAACAGTTGTCTACGCAAAATACTTGGGATTCGTTGGACAGACACTATTGGCAACAATGTACTGTGGGAGAGAACAAACCAGATTCCAGTGGAAGAGGAAATCAGGTAGAGGAGGTGGAAGTGGATAGGACACACACTGCGTTACAAGACAAGCCCTCACTTGGATCCCTCAAGGTGAGAGGAAAAGAGGAAGGCCAAGGAACACATTACGCCAAGAATTAGAGAAAGATATGAGAAGAATGAACGAATATTGGACAGAACTGGAAAGGGAAGCCCAGGACAGAGTTGATTGGAGAGAACTGGTTGGCGACCTATGCTTCACTGGGGGTAACAGGCGTAAGAAAGTAATTAAGTAATAGAGCCCCTTATTTTCATTTTGTTGAAGGCACACAGATTTGCGAATCTCTCACCGCTTTGTTCCTTTCTACCGTTCCACGTCATCCCATGATTTCTTCATATCAATTCTTGCCCATTCCAACCTTGGCATTTAGGTCTTCCATAAGAATGGTCAAATCATTTTTGAGCTTTATTCAACGATTGGCTGCAGTCTCTCACTACATTCATCATAATCATCGTCAGTATTATCGTTCGATGGATGCACAACAGTGGATAATACTCAGTGTACTCAACCGCATTCTCTTCCTTGAAGAATGCTTTGTTGATCCTTTGTCCATGAGATTTCCATCTCACAAGTGCTTGTCGGGCTTCTTTAGACAGCATAAGTGCAATTCGTTGTAAGTGTGAGGCATTTTACTTCTTCATGGTTACAGTATAACAGCATTTCTTCTGAAGCTAGTCTTTTTTGCCCGACTTGCTTTTAAGGTGTTTCACTTATTTCAAGTACCACAAGTTTGTACTTTTTCATCTGTGCAGTAACTTGAATGGTTCGGCTGGTGTCTGAGGTCTTTCGAACATTTCATGAAGTTATATTAATAGTTGCTGTGATTGTGAGAAGGTTGATCGATCTGGTGACTTCTAGAGATACTCGGCTTTGACAATGAGACGTGATAACTGTTGTAAATGAAGACCTTCCTACTACCAGTGCAGAATTTGATTGGTATCCTAAAACAAGCTGCTGTGTGTTTTTGAGGTCGTAAAAAACATTGAAATCTTTTCAAATCCCAAAAGCATGTACCTATTCAAGAATTGTTGAAATTTTCTTTCTTACTTATACCAATGTCTATTATGAACTGCTAATAAGTAGGAAGTTATATTTAGTTTGAAACTCTGAGTAAGTATTCAGTTATATTTATTTTGAAAATTATCGTATATTTTACTGATCATTCTCTGTCTTTATCAATCTAATGACATAGATAAAATAGCTGAATAAGAATTCGTTTGCTAGTCTTACTCAGATTGATAAAAGTGTTACATATCACACCATCTCTAGAGCTTAGAAATTCTATTTTTCATTTTTGATTTTTTGACACCACTAGTAAAAACTTTTCCCATGATTTTTGTAGTGTTTTTTCTTTTAAATATGAAAAAAACATAAACACTATAGTCTTTATGATAGGCTAGAAGTCAGTTGTTTCGTTAACTCCACCTCAGACGGATGAAAATACATGGTCGTTTACGAAACATCTCTCATAATCTTTCTCATGTGACTGATTTGTGCTTGGTTGTGTTGTTATAATAGACGGAGATGTGAACATGTTTAAACTTTATGACTGAGTCTTTAACAGACTGAAAGGAAACAAATCAGTCAAATATTTAAGTCTTTAGTTTTGAAACTAAAGCCTATTCAAACTGTAACTAAGGTAAGACCTGAAAATATAGTTTATTTAAATATCTAATTCTTTTAAAAAGATAGTGGGAACAACTCCAGGAATGAAATCAAATATAGTGCGAAGAACAATTTTTCGCAACCAAATCAATGCTAGGATAATTTTGTTATCTGCTCATGTCATTTTCTGATTAAAAAAAAGCAGATCATGTATGCTGAAGAGTGTTAGACCTGATAAACTGCAATTTGGAATACTAAACAGTTTCTAGTATTCTACAGCTGACGAATTACTGTTGAAGTTAATTCATTTGTAACATCTTTTGTGAAAAACGGATTAAATTGGTATCAACTCAGGCTCTAGACTTATAGGTTTAGAAAAAGTATAAATTTGTTGTAACGTATACAACAGTAATTAAATTTTCAACAACATCTAGAAGTGTATGTAGGCAGAAGAATAACTGCAAGGTTTGATAAACTATAAATCATTTACAATATTGTATTTAAATAAAGTAAAAACGACAATATTTGCAGAATGTAGTGAAATCAGCCAAAAATTTATTGATACGTTCAAATATTTCTTTTACGCAAGAAGCAAACACTCTATCTTTTCGATCATTATTATCACCAGCATTCATTATTTTAATCTCTAATTATACAAACTTGTTGTAATCTAGACATACTCATCCTCTATCTATTTGTTAGGATATTCATCCAATATCCTAAGAGAATTATTCTTTTAAGTCTAATTCTATTAGTCAATTCCTACTGGTCAATTTTATGCTCGTCACAGCTATCAATGTCACGTACTTCAGATGTTATTTCCTGTTGGTCGTCCTAATTGTCAATGTCGCAGACTTCAATGCTGTTTCCTATTTGACTTAACTGTATAAATACGCATTATCTGTAAAGTTTCATGACCCGGACCTGGACCCTTAGCCCGGGCCCCAGATTCTCTTCTAGACTCGAACCTCATACTTTCTGAATGTTTGTAGAATACAGGTTCTACTTCATATCAAGTCTTCTTCTTTTACTCAATGGGTTGTTGGGATACTCGGATTAGCGTAGCATGTCATGTCGCCAGATCCTCGATCCTCGCTCTTGATTTTCAACTAAGATAAACTTGTAATAGTTCAAGCATATCAAACGATGTGTTTACATGCAATCGTAACACTATTTGAAATTGAGACATTTCAAACTAACTACGTAATGAATAGAAAGACATGCAAAAAACATCACATTGAAGACAAAAGCCAAACATAAAAGATTGTAATGAATAAAATCATTAAATATTTGATACAAAGTATCATTAGTTGATTATTATTATGCCAAATATTTTTTTTATAGTTTTAACTCTATTGAAGTCAATAGTTAGTCAAAATATGTTTGTAAATCGGATTTAAAAGAAATAGACAATTCAACATAATCGTAAAAAAACAAACCACTATTACTCATGTAATACGTTCGTTCATTGATCACTTACTTGTTCACTGTAAACAAATCGAATGTACACTAATATTTTTTATTCTACATGAATAAACAAATAAATAAGTAGATAAACATGAATTCTTATTTCTTTTCTTTCTGATAAACAAACAGTTCATAAATAAAATACACTTTGAATATTGATGCGGTGGAAACCGAATGTATATATATATATATATATATATATATATATATAATCGAAAAACCACGGAAACAATCCGAAAGTAATATCTCATGCTGTATTTGGAAATTTAAAATAAAATTGTTATTTTCTCTACGTGTTCAGACATATATATATATATATATATATATATATATATATATATATATATATATATATATATATATACTAGAAGAGTGAAAGATTTGTTGATAAAGTTCTATAGAAAAAGGTGAACAAACCAACATTTAGTAATTTTATCATGTAATATCTTTTTAAATTTTGTGAATTTAACACTTTTTCTCTGCCTTGCATTTGCTTCCATCATTGCATAAAACTTCTTCACCTAAGGAATAATGCACCTGTCATTGTGCTTTTATACTATACTATGCGCTCATTTTGTGTTCATGATTAATAATTTTGTATGATGCTTCAAAATTTAGATTTTATCCAGAGTAGTATAAACTGAAGAATTGAATGATGGATGTATGCGCTATGTAGTATGTTTTATACAAAATTAAATATTAAATATTGTTTTGACATGGACAAGTGTTTTGAAAAAAAATTAAATTACAACAATATATATATATATATATATATATATATATATATCAGTAAATAATATTATTTTAATTCGATCGATATTAGGCAAAAGTACCACTGAAAAGTTTTGCAACAGTTTTAGAGTCGTTAGTAAATGTACCACTATATAGGATGCGTGGCATTTCTACATTTTGTGATGTTCTAAGGCGTTTATTGAAATGAAGTGTTAAGTTTTTTACTTTTGAGCTATAATATAGTGCTAGAAACTTCTCATTATTGGCTTCTAAGCCATATTTTCTTAAATTTGATTAAAAATTATAATTATTTGTGCAGCTGATATGAAATTATTTCTGAATGCGTCGTTATTTGTTACTATATTTAAGTGGTATAAGCAATTCGTTTGGCTCAGTAGTTCAGTGGGTTTCAAGTAATGCACAGGAATCTAAATACGAGCTAGTGATCTGATAGAATGTTTCAATAGCATCCATGTGACCATCACTTAAGAAGATATCTCAGTCTGAGTATCTTAGCATGGTGTGCAGAAAGTCCCAGTCAGCATGTTTTTAATCCCCATGTTGACTGGTTTTCGTATGTGATGAGTAAAAGGGGTGCAGATAGGGAGAGCACGAACTAAGATTTTATGGTCACTACTTTCAAATTCATTGTATACTTGTATACATAATGGGATGATATCTGTACAGAATATTAGATTTACGACATGATCATCTCTTGTTATAATAAGAAATGACTGTGACCAACAATGTATATTAATTGTTACTAAGAATTCATCACCACATGAATGGCTGCTGCTAGTATTCCAGTTTAGTTCAAATATCCCGTAATGACGTTTGCATTGAAATTCAGAGCTGATACATATATAAGTGCATTCTTAACAAAATTATTCACATCATCGATAAACTAGACAGATTAAAAACGGTGGAACGTGAAATTTCCGGGCGAAATTCAAAACATCATAACAGAGGATCCGTACCGTATTATGAGCCAAGTCATAGGTACTTGTATCTCGTTTTTAAAATGCAGCCACACGATGAATATGAAATAATATGTAAAACATGTTATAAAGAACACCTGATATGGATGCAGACTAAATGCAGATCACCAATAACTATTTGAGTTTATTTGGTATAGTGTACTCTGTTATAACGGGTATTTGTGGGTCCCTCTAAGTTCCCCTCGAATAATGATATGACACATGTAGACAAAGCATCTCTTCACTTATATTCCGTGCAATTTGGAACCGTCATTGATGCGAATAACTAGAAAGCCTAAGAGATACAGTCGTGGAGTCATTGTTCGCAAACGTTATTTTTTCTACCGAAGAACTTATGTCTACACTGAGAATGTTAAGTCAGTGAGGTCATGATGAACTTTCTTCGGCTTTACAAATGCTTTAAAAGCAAAATAGACCGAAGTTATACCAACGAGCTTTGTGTAGCACTTAAATTAATTGTAAAACCGATTAGATCATCATGAAATCTGATAATTTCATCAACTAAGTAGAAAGTATGTACATGTATGTTCTAAATTTTTGAGTTTTTCCTGATGAATTATTTGCTTACGTCTATCGATTCTTCATTAATCAAAACATCCTTCAAGATCGTGTGATGATCCCAAATTGTTTTCGTTATATCTTTATATATATGAACTCTATCGTTTTGATTAATAGTATGTTGGAGGAGAAAGGCATGATATCTGAAAAAATAATTTGAAATGAACTCAGAATGCATTTATAAATAATTTGCACGGAGATGCATTGATTCCAACCGATTACAATGCGGTTTTCTAATATGGAGAACTCAATATGTCTAAAATGAGGTAATTACGAGGTCGAATTTACGAATTTTAGATAGACTATACAGTTATGGTTTGTCGGATTCAGTCCATGATAGACCTCATGTGTTATTTTGAGTCCTCTAAAAAATGATTAAATGTTTCTCTGATTTTATATCTGCGTCTTTATAATCAACAAAGTTCTGTAAAGCCATACATTTGCTAAGACTTGTATTATTGTTCTCTTTTGGACATTACAACTACTTTACCTTCCTGCGTTTTAAACTTTGTAGTTCATCAAGTGAGGTCGTAATTAAATCTTTTATTTGTGTGAATAAATTTTCAAACTGTATACCTCCGTTTAGGTTTCTAAGCATATTTCAGTAGTCACAAAGTTTAAGATTTGAAATAAATTATAAGTGAAAAGCAGATGCTGGCTATTCGCAATATGTTCATATAGCTAAGAGCGAACTAAAAACTGACTATTATATCAGCAGAAAAATGCCTTATTTGTAGAAAAGTATACGATTCGAACCGTATCTTGCTTTATTATGTTAGTTCTG
Organism: Schistosoma turkestanicum; assembly: GCA_944470395.2. Classification (NCBI taxonomy): domain Eukaryota; kingdom Metazoa; phylum Platyhelminthes; class Trematoda; order Strigeidida; family Schistosomatidae; genus Schistosoma; species Schistosoma turkestanicum. The sequence continues at coordinate 43,750,836 of OX103971.1, forward strand.
AATTCTTTATTAGATGAGATCACGTAACAATGAGTAGTTATTACGCTAGGATGCTTTGTCAGACGAATCAGCTTTATTAATGAAAACAATAACTTAATACTTGGCTACGATATTATTCACTTGAAGTAAGTTTCCATCAAGGATCAATGTTAGCTGGTGAAAATTTGGAAACTAGAGATCATATTGACTTCTCAACATCGAGTACCTACAATGTCTTCAGAGATTGATTCAAATGGTAACCACGATATCTTAAAACCAATAAATCAAAACACAATGGATCACAGGTCTAACCTGAGTTAGTGTGAAACATAGTTTACACGCAATCAGATATCATTAGCTAAGTATGTTTCATATAAAAATCCAATATCCATCTCTGATTATTGAATTACTAATATAACTTTGTTTTAATCATAGTGATGTATATGTTCAGTTAGAGTCAGCACACAGGTACATTAATCAGCTTGAATGAACTATCATATGATAACTTATGAAAAATTATCTGCCTCTAGAGAAGTAAATATTTTGATTATAAAATTTAATACATAGAACATGAATATTTGTGGTAAGAAATTGCCTTATATCGCATGAATATAACAAACAAATATAACATTTCATAATGCCATCTCTGGAGCTTCCTGTTTAATAAAACAAATTTTGCATCTTTAGATACAACCAATGAAAAAATAATTTGATAGTGGTCCACTTTCACATGACTTGAATGTAATCCTAATTGAAATAAAGTTTAACCAAATCTTGAGACATGAAATCAGTTAATGTTAATTTCTAATTTACATGGTTTTCATGGCAAAATTAGTACATGGAATAAATACCGAGGCATGCAAACAAAATATATATATATATTCTGGTTTAAAAATGATTGCATAATGGTTTAGTAACTGCATTTGGAGCTCTGCTGGAGCTACTGCCGGTCCCAGGCTTGCGGTTGGCGACCTCAACCCGTATAAAAATAACTCGTTAAAAAAAACGCTAACAAGAAAAAATAATTCAATTAAGCAATAGCTTAGTCGATTGTCATGATAAAAATTATTTTATACTAATATAACTCGAACGTAAATTCAGCCAGTAAAATGAAGTATCATGAAGTTAAGCGACCGCAGTTTGTTAGATTGAAAGCCGAGCGTCGAACACTGTCTTATTGTTTAGTTTAAAGTAACAATCGAATTTTGTCGAGGGATAACATTAGTGTGGTATTTGGTTGGGTATCTGGTTTTTTGTTTACATAGACTAGATGAAACCGTTGAATTTACCTTACAAGTATCCTCGATGTTAACTTGTTCTTCTTCTTGACTGAGAGTTTTTATAACCATATCCATAAACTTGAAAATATTGAAAATTCGTTGTAGATTAAAGAATACATTCTTACTCATGGAGCCTAAATATGTCATCAATGATGAAACGATCTTGTTACAGATCATTCATTGTTGGACAAGATTTTCATTAAAAAAATTCACTACTGAATACAAATAGAATGATTTTAAGTAGATGAGTTTTTCTAAATTACACATTAATGTTATCATTAAACAGGAAAAGTATGCACCTGAAGTGAACATGCTGTTATTTATTCTTACTAATTATTGACAGAATGAACATTGAAGTCCTTTTATAACCAGTTAGCGAGCTTAGTTGATAAAATCTAATCATGGATGAAACTTCTTTCTTATCACTGATGAGTGGATAGTATATTCATTAAAAAAATTTATTAATCGTCCTATGCTTGATTCTTTCTCAACATCAATACGAATTACACTATTGGGTAGATGAAAAGGTATTCTTAGTTCATTCTTAATAAACATTGAAAAATAATAACACGATCAGCAACAATCTACTGTCAGAAACAACAAACCAAATTCCAGTGGAGGAGGAAATCGGGAAGAATCGGTGAAAGTGGATAGGTCACACAATGCGTAAAGCACCCAACTGCGTCACAAGACAAGTCCTAACTTGGAACCCTCAAGGTCAAAGGAAAAGAGGAAGGCCAAAAAATATATTACACCAAAAAGTAGAGAAAGATATGAGAAGAATGAACGAAAATTGCACAGAACTGGAGAGGGAAGCCTAGCACAGAGTAGGTTGGACAATAGTGTTCGGTGACCTATGCTCCATTGGGGGTGACAGGCGTAAGTAAGTAATTGGAAATTCAGGTATCTATCACCAACCGTATGCTTCTTATTTTGTTTCTTTTATTACATATGCAAGTTGGCTGTTATGAGGAAATTAAATTATACAGTAACAGCTTAAAGTGTACTACCGACTGTAAAAAAGTAATTAACTGTTACAAAAAACCAAGTAGACAGTGAAAAGCTGTTCTATTGTAGTTTCAGTTTCTTCAGCAACAAGATTAAATTGATTTAGTGATTCTTCGATAATTTTTCAGTAGATATCAATTCGAATAATGATTATCTGCTAGTCAGACAGTCATAGTCAACTCAAAGCCTAGTAATAATATACTCTAGTCCAGGTTGCCAGATCACAGACACACACAATGAGATAAAATTAACAAGATAGGTAGTAGAAAAATTGACATAACTGTAGTAGACATGATAACGAGAAATGCTGAATATTCAGAATATGGTACGACGAGACTAATTGAAATGGTACAAATTAAGGAACACTAGAACTCAAGATGCAGATAAATATAAAGAATGAATTGTTCTGTACAATTCTGGTTGCTTCTGAGCCGTTTCGTCCAAAGTCTCTGTTAGGATATTCATCCAATATCCTGAGAGAATTATTGGTCAATTCCTATTGGTTAATTCCTACTGGTCAATTTTACGATTGTCCCGAGATATCAATGTCACGTACTACAATGTTTTTTCCTAACTGTCAATGTCGTAGACTTCAATGTTGTTTCCTATTAGACCTAACTGTATGAATACGCGTTACCTGTAACGTTCTACGACCGGACCCGGATCCTTAGTCCGGGCTCCAGATTCTCCATGGACTCGGATTTCATACTTTCTGGATGTTTGTAGAATACAGGTTCTACTTCATATCGAGTCTTCTTCTTTTATTCAATAGGGTTGGGACACTCGGATTAGCGTAGCATGTCGTGTCACCAGATCCTCGATCCTCGCTCTTGAATTTCAACTAAGGTAAACTCGTAATAGTTCAAGCATATCAGTTTGACATATTTACGTTCACGCGTAACAGTCTCCAATCACCGATCGTGTTTATAACTTATCCATTAAATCACAATTTCTAAAAGAAAAAAATATTCAAATAATTCATACTTAACTTTTCCGTTGATGTATATTACTGATGTAAATGTAACTAGATCTAACAATTAAGTGTAAATTTTTTTTACCAGAAAATATCAACAGAATATTTGAGTTCATTTTTTATTAACTGAACTATAAATATGACTGCTAAATATATCCAGAATAGTTCTACGACAAAACTAAGGAGGGAGATAACTAATACTGAGTATTCAACAATTATTAATATGTCAATTCAATGTTTCATTATTTTATCAGTTTCGATACAGACATCCTGTCAAGCAAAAAATGTCTTCAATAATGAGGAATATCATGAAATTCGTTCTCAAAACACTAATAGTGATTAGTTATAATAGGATAACAGTCGATAAATTTTAATCAAAATTGTTCATTCCATGAAATTTAACTGAGTAACATATGAGAGCTACTTCTGAAAGTAATAAATTTATTTTAGTTGGCCTGCTTTCTTTACGACACACAAAACATGCATCATTAATAGGTCGATGAAAATGTCAACTCATTGTTTAGTCTCTTCATAACAAGTTCAATATATCAAGTACTCAAGTAAGAATGTTACATTTTTTGATTGTACTTTCCAATATTTACTGAATGCTTTGTAAATAAATTATTTACACTAAACATTAGTTTGCTGGCGATTTGAATCATGAAATAAAATGCAGAGTTATATCAAAATTAATGATTTCTTTGTTTAAAAAAAATTGTTTCATGAAAATAAATTTCTTTCATTGAAATTCTCATTTTCTTCATATTTCGTTATCATCCAAATTTATCAGTGCATATTTTGAAAATGATGCGAAAAATATCTCTACTGAATAGTTTAATTTTTTCAAACACACCCAAAGTACTCGATATTACATACTTTTTGAGTAATTAAATTCTGTTTATGGCAATCAAATATTCATATAGTAATCGATAATTTTAGACTAAGTAATCGCATTTTAAACTCCTATTTCATAAAATATATTCTAAAAAAATCATACATCAATTACAAGAGGAACCGATAGAAAATGACTGCATTAGTATAATATATCATTTTAGACTGATAATCAAATTATCAGAAATTGGTTTATTCTAGATTTCCATTGATACTGTCATATGATTTGTCTAACCGTTAAACGTCTCAGTATGAATCATGTAATCATCTTTTCATTGTAATTTTTAGAAGATTAAGTGGTGGATAAAATGTTGTATTTTTGGCAAATGACAATTTTTTAAAAATTATATATGCAAACAATTAGTTATTTCTGCACTGCTAAGATTTAAAGAGACAAACATTTCAAGTTCAATTTGTTTTTGATAAATTTTTGGTTGTTTTGTCATATAGTCAAATTGTGACAGCTCTTTTTAATACTAAAACTCAAAAAAATAATTACAATTTGTTTTTTTTTTCTTCAAAAAAATAAACTTTGATTGGCATTAAAACGAAAGCACAATAATCGCTTCAGATGTCAAAAATCAATATACCAGTCATTGTTTCACATTTGTTTGAAATGTACTGGAAATTAATTTAAACAATAGAGTATTTTATTGGTTTTTGTTTTCAACTTTATTTTGTTAGTCAGTTATAACCATCGTAAAGCTCCATACACACCATATCACAAAACCAGTGTGATAAATGTAACAGGGTGAATAGTAGAGGAGTAAAAGTAGTGTAGTAGAAATGGTAAACACTGAGAGTATGGTTCGAAAAGACAGAGGGAAAAGATCTATGTGCAGAGATTTTAGAACTAAAGATTTCGAAGAAAAATACAGATCTATCAGTTTCTTTGCTACGTACCAATATGAAATTCGGGAACGAAAAACATACAAATCGAAAATGAATACATTGCATCACTCAGACCTCAACAAGTGAGTAAACATAAAACGAATAATAACTTCATTACTGCTCTAACTGACGATGGGAAATTGTGAGCTCTTTGGATACCCATGAAAAACTTTGAGGAACCTCTGAGTATCATCCACCAAGGTTACAAGTTTCATAGTATACGATCCAACTTAATACATTTAGTTCAGTGCTTTCGCTAAGACAGTTTTATATAAATCCATTTCAGCTTCCTATTGGTATAGTGTTGGAAAATATTGTTTTTCTCAACGGGGCGTTTTCTTGAATTCTAGAACTTTTTGAAGGCAAATATCAATTCAGTAAAGCTACAGAACTAATTTTTTTAAAGCTTATCACTTTGATTTCTTAATTAGCCTAGTATTATCTGAAGTTTTCCTTAAAAAAGAAACATTTTATCGTGGCCTGTTTTTTCAAACAATATTAAAAGCCCTAAGTATGACGTAAGGTCTACATTGATTCGTCTATTCAGGCCAAAAGTATCTATAAATAATCCATTTATGAAATATTTTGCTTAATACCACTAACTGTTTTAACATTTTTTATTCACTATGTTCTAATTATTCTGCTTGTTAAGATAACCAGTTGCAAGTAACCTGTCATCTTAACTGGATTCTGATAATAGATCATTATTCTTTTATGTTTTGCACACATTTAACCACTAGAGTTTTTCCTCATAATACCAGGTAGAAATGATTTGTAATCATGAAAAAACATCATTTTTGTACATTTCATAGATAAGGTTTTTTTTCATAAACAAGTTAGAAGCCAATGCAATAAAACGCTTTGTCTTGTAACAGAAAAAAACATGTTGTACACTCGGCCGACAGAAATCAAGTGCGACAGAATATGTAATTTGATTTCTAAACTATATTATCACAACTGAGATTTAAATATGTAAGTCGAAAGTTATAAGACATGGAAAATCTGATTTTTCATTTTATTTGACCCTTGTAAAGTATGCCGGTTATTCCAGTCTTAAATTCATTGGAAAAAAAATATACATTTGAATCATTGACAGAGAATCAACAGATTGCTTCATTAAACTAATATCCATCATTCATAATTATTATCAAACTATATGATTAAGTTGATGAAAGAACAAACAAAAATACCATTATAATGTTTAGTGCATTACGTACGGTTCAAGGAAAGATATCATAAAGAATGTTAAACAAGATAAACCAGGGGTTAAACTAGGCCAGTAATAAAAGAAGTAATAAATTTGAAGTAAGAATATTAAAATAAAACGAATATTCTTTACTTTTTTTAAAAAAAAGACTAGAGAAAGTAGTCCGATAAGATATTTCTGAACAGCATAATTATATATTCTTCTTATACTGTGTTTCTAGTTGTGAAATTACAGATTGACTAAAGATTACTTGAAGAAATAAAATCTAAAAATGGGTCAATAATGCATATGATTTTCGAGATGCACATAAACAGATGATATAAATCATATGCTTTATTGTTCTTGAGTCAGTAGGATTCAAACCGTGACTTAAGAACAGAAAATTCATGCAGTATTAGTAGATAGTTAAATGTCATAATAATCTGGACTGTGAGCTTTTTAAAACTACTTCATCAGATTGGCTACTGTACGCAGACATCTGTAAAAAAATTGTTCACTCTATAACTTTATTTCAGTCTTTTTTGATTTCATCTTCAGTTATGACTACTGTAAAAGGATGCAACATAACAACGTCATAGTATAATTCATTATACACTATTAAAGTAATTATCAAGTGAGTAGTGTTTAAATCGCGTTTCAAATATCTCTGAAAATGATTACCAATCTTTTTGAGATAATATTAACTGTATAAAAATCAGAATTTTCTCGGATGTGAATTAGCATGTAATGTACAGCTACATCACTTCAACATACATTGTAAATGGGTAGAAAGATAGATGTCATCGGTTTCTATTAGGTAATTTCGAGATAACAAATCATTGATAAATTTTATATGTATAGCGTTAATTTTTGCTTTATAAAAAATCTTTTCTAGGTGTTCATTTGACAATAATGTTTACGAATGACTGTCATTACAGCAGCCAGAATGTAGAATTTTCAAAGACACTAGTTAGTCATTTAAAAAAATTCTCGATACTCAAATGCCTAAATAATCAAACAACTTTCCAGTATGATCCACAAAGTGTCTTTCTATCCGAAAAAGTGATCATAGTTTAATTTGTTATATATTCTTATCAAGATATTAAAAATGTAAGTTGGGCAAAAATTATTTTTCATTTCAATTAATTATTCTTTCATAAAGCTCTACACAAGTATATAATCTCTTCTTTTAACTTCATTAGGAGTCATAGGTATACATTTCAGCAAGGCAATTCATTGCGTAATGAAAAAATGTTATTCAGCTTCTTAATTTAACATGAACTTCTTTTTAAAAGTTATCAAGCTTCATTCAATTTTAAACTACAACTTCATTCTACATGACCTATCTATTTTAATAAGCAGATTGCTTAATTTACATTGTACCTGTTTAACCAAGTACATGATAATTTTGTAAGTAACGCTCAACATAATCTATTCACTTGTTCAATTCTTAATTGTACGTAATGAACTGTAAAATTTTATGTTTAGATGTAATTTGATATCGTTTAGTGTTTCTAACTCATTGCCGTTTTTCGAGAGAAAAAAATTTTTGAAATGATCAACAAAAATATGGTCGGTATTTATTGAATTTTTAACTTTATAACATATATATTTGTGTGAAACCTTGATTACCAACTAATTGAGAAGAAATATGTGTTTTCCTAACTACTGTTTGAAACTTTTTTCCCATTTACTTTATCTGGAATGACAGGAATTAACTCAAATATATTCAACCTCAAAAATTGTAATACAATAGAGTTTTCCGGGTCATTTTTACTCGTTTTACATGGTTAAAACACTGCATGAATAAACATGAAACTTAGTTAACAAGTAAACTGAAGTATTCTGCCAGCATTTCACGTTATATAATACTGTAATCGAATGGAATCTCATAATCATGTTTAGAAATTAAACTATCTTTCTTCATAAGCTAGAATTTTATTATTATTCGTTTTAAAGAGCGTAAACATAAAATGGTTATCGAAAATACAAACAAAATCATTAAACATTTGAAATCATCAATCAATCAATCATTGTTAGACAGCCACTAGAAACTTGGAAGCACTGGACAGCTGTTTCGTCCTGGTACGGGACTCATCAGCAGTGCACATCCACGGCTCCTGCACCTTGCAGGATTCGAACCCGGGACCTTCGGTATTGTGCGCCAACACCTAATCATCGGACCACTGGGCCGAAATTCAACGGTGTTAATGTCTAACTCTGATTGATCTACGGATTTTGTGCGACCTCACCTATTTGCCTTTGGTGGTTGCTGCCTACATACGACAGGGTTGAACTCTACTGGTCACGTCTTCTCAATAGAACTTCGAGAATTTCCTCACTAAGCTAGTTACTAGTGAAGCCAGTGGTCCAGAGGTTAGGCGTTCGCGCACATAACCGAAAGTCCTGGGTTCGTATTCTCAGAGATGCAGGAGTCGTTGATGCGCACTGCTGACGAGTCCCATACCAAGACGAAACGACTGTCCATTGCTTCCAGGTTTCTAATGGTGGTCTAACAATGATTGATTGATGATTTCAAATGTGTAAAAACACTAAATCTCCATAACTCTAATTGAAACTACATAAAATCTTATTACCGCTATAACTTTTATTCAAAAGTAATATGAGTTGAATTTTTTTACTGCATTAAATTAATCAACTTCAAAAAAAGGTGTTAAACTTTATATTATCACTAATTTTACAATTATTTTAAATTGCCATAGTAATATATCTGTGGATCCTAAACATCAAATATGTAAGAATAAAATTTTGAACGATTCAAGAATATGTTTACATTAACTACCATTTAACATTTACGAAATTATTCAGCTTTCATAATGTCGGCAAGTATGACCTAAATTAATTGAAAGAACAAATAAAGAAAATTTTTTAATGATATAATCAATATTCATTTTATTAAATAACACACAAAAATCTAATGTTTTATTGATATAAATGTGTTTACGGTAATGAACATTCCTAATTACTTTTGTCCAATATATTTTTTACACATGTTCAGCTTGATAGATTTTGTGGACGAAACCAGTGACAAATGATCGAGTAGTTTTTCTTAATTCATTTGTGATTATTAATAATAATAATAGTAATTTATGCTTTTATATCCATTTTAACATGAGGTGTTCTCTGCCTAAAATTCCATAGAGTAACCATCAGCTGTATTCAATGATCATTTATATCTACTGAAGATTTTACATGAGTAATATTTACTTATGGGATGAGAAGAATATTGTCTATTTATTGCATTTGACATGTATGCATAGAACAGTTGATTCATAGAGTTCTATTCAAGTCATATCAGTAAATTTAGTTACTGTTGAATGTATGTATACATGTATATATGTATTACTCATTAAGTACAAACGTAGTTTCGAGAATGATGAGTCCCATACCAGGACGAAACGGCCGTCCAGTGCTTCCAAGATTCTAATGGTGGTCTAACACTGATCAATTCATGGTTTGAAAAATATGAATATTATATAAGTGATAGAACTCAACTGACTAACAAGATGGCATTAGATATAACTTCACTGATATTACAGACTATAGCTTCCAATTGAAATTTCCAAGAGCTATTCTTAACGATAATCATTCTGTAACTATTTAGTTATCATTTTTTTGTTGATTGTAAGGATAATTTTTAGTGGATAATAAATAAACTTAAATAGGATTTTCTTTTTCTAATGTTAATCAACTGTGGAATTTGAATGCATAATAATAATAATAATAATTAACTTTCAATTCGCCTTAACATTCCACTAACCCCCACCCCCGCTTTCATACATATAACAACCTCATAACCTTTTTATCGTTTATCAATAATTCCAACAAACTGTCAAATGTCTAAACTTGAAAAAAAAAATAAAATAAATGCGAACCTAAAAATATTTTGTGTATGCTGCTTGCTTATTGACCTTAATAATAATAATAATAATATTATTGCTAAATTTATTACGATTATTGTTGGTGTTATATAATGATTACCATTTAAAATAGTATATATCATGATGATAAAGAAAAAAACGAAAACATGTAAAGTGTTCTTCCAGTAATTTATTTAACTTGTTTATTATTACAAACTCACATTATCTATCATACACAATTGTAAAGCAAACACTTTATTCATTGAATTGTTGTTGTTGTTGAAAATCAATGTTATGATTTTGACGAAATGTGCTTTCTCTTCTAGAAAACCAATAATCATCATTGTTGTATAATTAGCAAGTATGTCATTGAAGAAAGGTAGAAATGAATTGTTTTTATCAGTTTTTCAAGAGACTGAATACATTTCCTCATATAATCTGCATCAAAAAATAAATAAGTTAAACAACTGCTTGAAACCAGTTAGTAATGTGAAATACTGAATGCGACTCAGTGATCTAAAAGATAAGAGCCCAGTATAAGATTTGAAGGATCATTTCTCAGTCCTCAGTGGATTCACTGATACTCACTACTGAGATACCACAAAACAAATGTCCAATGTCTCTTGGTTTTAAATGATTGTTTAACCAAAGCAAGTCTATAATAATAGAGTCGTTCAGTCTAAGAATGCGAAGTTAACTTACTAGTGATATTGAATTTAAAATTTTGTAATATCGGTAATTAACTCAGATTGAATAGATGAACTATTGAAGATTCACGAAATAGCTGAAAACTATCTTGTCGAACATGAAAATTCAAGATTCCATTTAAAATTCTGATGAGGATAGTATTTGTGTTATCGTAATGTTTTATGAATTTGAATGAAGTCCACGATTTTTGAAAAATTCACCATTTGTTATTAGTTTGTGATGAAAATGTCTTTGACTGGTAAAAAACTTCTGTGGAACTACAACAATCTCAGAGGATTCGATTTTGTATCAGTAAAAGTCATATCTAATGTCAGTTATCAAAATGATCTTTAATTTCTCTCACTGACCTCATTCAGATGTTCAGTATTTTTTCTTATCAATATTTTTTAGAGATAAGTAGACAAAGTATGTAGAAAACTAATGAGTTAAACTAATATAACTACGGTGTTCTTTGGTTATAGATAGTGATTAGACGTTGTCTGTATCTTTTTGTTTTCGCAAATATTTAACTCTGTTATTTAGCGCAATAGTCAAAGAATTTAAATCTTCGCGTTAACCTCTCAAATTACAAAAGTCAGTCGAAATACACAGAAACCTACACCATTATTATATATGACAGTGTAAATTCGCTTACATTATCTCTCTCTCTCGAATATGATTGATCAGTACAATTCGTCCAGGTTGTATTTCAAGGTTTCTTTACAATAACTTATTTGCTTTAGATAATCAGTATGAATTATCTGTTATGTATTTGTTATTTATTGTAAGTTGAACTGTGCGCTAAAATTGAAATTTATCATAAATGTGAATTCAAAATAATATGGCCAACCAACGAAAAGATTAACTAGTTATCATGACAGTATCTACTAATTAGCTTAATTATGTCATATAAGTAACTTTGTGTATACAATATTTTTAATCTCATAAAATCCTATATCGAATATTTTATTTTGTAATTGTAATATCTAGTGTGACATCAATGTAAAGTTAATGAATTATTGATATATGTGACTTGAATAGAGTTCTACGAGTTATATGTAAATTTACGGGAAACAAATCAATGGTATAGTGTTAACAAAAACAGAAACTATGAAAATATAATAATGTCAATTATCAAGCAGTGTATCATGAATGTACTGAATAAATAATTTTCTTAAATTTAAGAGCGAAAAAAATTGTTTTACTATTGTTCAAACGTAGTATACGTGTAAATTCACTTAATTTAACATGAATTTAAGACTGATAAAAATCAAAATTATTTATTATTATAAGGATTGGTTTAAAGTGAAATGTTGAAAAAGTAAAATTCAGAAGTTTAATTATTATGCTGTAAGATTCATTTTTTGAAGGACTTGTTTGTGAAAATCCTTCCATGTATATATACATTTGTAATTTGTCCTTATTGATTCCTTCAGTTGTACATTTTGTTAATCTGTTCGATTCCATTTTTGAGATGATAATACTTGTATTTGATTATAGTTTCTATTTCTTTTGCCTTTACTGAGTTTCTATGTTTCTTTCTGAACTGCATTTATGTTGTTTAAGCTGATACTTAGTCATGGAGATAGCCATATTGATTAGTCCCTCTTTTGATTGTGTTGCTTGCATGGACTGGAATTGTGCATTTAGATTGTGAATTAAAGCACTCTCTCAGAATAGGAAACTCTGTGTTATAAAGCAACTCCATGAGGGATAGAATATCATTTGTCTGCTGTGGATTTGAATAATTAAACAACTGTTGGTGGGATAACTAATTGGTAATACTGTTTAGGTAATGGTGTAAATTTATATTTATGATGAATATTAGAACCGCTATTTACCAAAATCCCTTGTTTTGATTTCAACTGGGCAAGACGCGTATCTAAACGACCTGGACAGTTATTCCTCAGTCGAAACCTCAGTTTGTATCCTACAATACATCTTTACTACTGTATATACAATCACAATGCTTCCGATTTGAAAATACACCATAAGTTTTCAGGGAAGTAGTTATCAGGAAAAGAAATTACCGTTTTTAAAAGAACTGAATGACAAGTTTTAGAGATGAATAGTTTTCGCATAGTCAGAAGATTTATCGATTGCTTTTGTCATACAATTCGAACCATAAGGAATAATTTAAAACTATTTTTATTTTGTTATTTTGCATGAGAATTTGATTGGCGAAATTCTTAAGTAAAGTTCTACTCAGTAGTCATTTATTTGTTCAAGACATGTTATCCAGCCAACTTATAATGATGTTAAAAGTATGTTTTCACCGAACTGCTTCGTCTTACGCTAATAGTTCGATATGTTATGATTTACGTAACACAATCACAGTTAGGTTCAATCAAACCAAACAATAACGTTTGTTTGTATGTTACCTTAGAAGTTCTGGATTTGGAATTTATTTTATTAACTAACTGATTGACATACTTGATAAAATTTATATCATCTTCCTATGAAGATGTACATGGATTACTTTCTTAAAAGATTCTTTGACAACTCTCTTTTCGAACTAATCATTATCATTATAACTAACTACTAGATGCCCGCTTACTATCACAATCACAGTGATTATTACTATTTTCCTCATTGATTGACTTTCAAATGAAAGAATGATAACTGAAATGAAAGTTACTCAAAACTCCAGACGACAACTGATCCACAATATTAGTTATTTACTTTTGGCTTTTGTTAAATATTGAAGTAATCATTTCTATCCAACTAGACACAAATAATTTTGTTTTGAAATAGATCAATTAGGCATGAATTGGTATTTTGCAATGAGAATCTTAAGTCGAAAATATAAAATGCTTTTCGTCATGCTTGTCCCAGAGTTTAACAATAAAAAAAATACATAGTTTTAAGCAAAATCAATTTCGATCGGACTTTTAACTTTGGACAGTGATTTCAGGCTAGTAGGGATTCTGAACACATTACTGTATAACTAACTGCAGACGGATTATTATATCAATATAGCAATCAGAATTCAGGTGTTGGTATAAATAAACTAACTAATTAAAATGTAATCTATTTATAATATATATATTTACCAGTGTCACATCTAACCTGAAAAAAAGACTTACTTTATTTATGTATCCCGAATCCCATTACTTCTAACTTTTAAAGGTTAAAACATACGAAATATGTAATTAGTATGTACATATTCTATAATATATAGTTTAAATTTTTAAATATACATTAAGGCTTTATGACTCTATCTTATCAAACGTAAGCTATTTAGTCTAGGTGCGTATTTGAAAAATTACACAATATATACGTATATATATATATGCATATATATATATATATATATATATATATATATATATATATATATATATATATATATATATATATATATATATATATATATATATATATCTGCATTCATTAATTACGACATTCATATGCTCAGATCTCTTAATAATTTGAAAAAAACTAACATAATTTACGATCGTGCAAACTCTTTGCGTTCATCCATAGTTTTAATTTCTGTTAAGTTAAAGATCTCAACTAACCGGTTGAAATTAATTTCAAACATAAATCAACACAATTTTGAACTACAAATGTTTATGTCATTTACGATTTCCAAGGTAGATGTACAATTTTCAATTCAATTACCTGGATAAAAGATATTTACCATTTACATATTTATTTATCTATCTTCAAAACATGGTTTACAGCACGAATTATAAAACGAAGTATTATGGTGCTGTAATTAACCATCATTTAACCTAGAAGACTATTATTGTTTTAAAAGGAATTGACTGCCTAAAAAGGAAGTTAATGAAGATTACAAAAACTACTACTCAATAAGAACCCACAGTTCACTTGACAATAAGTAGTGGCAAATAAGTAATTGTTTAAAAGAAAACATAGAATTTTATACTGCGAACAGAAAGATTAAGTTTATGGAATCTATAACATCACACGATAAGATTTACTTCAGATTTCATTGTTTAGAATCTTTCAAACGAAACAAGTGTTTTCTAGTGACTTAATATAACTGTAGGCTGAGTTTCTCTCTGTCCACAATGATTAATTATTTTTCTCATTGCCTATGGTCACACTGTTTTAAAGGAGTTACGATTAAACCGCGTTTATAAGATGATAAGCGAGGCATCATAGGCATGAACTAATGTCTCAATACCCTGATAGATAATTAACTCACAGTGATTCGTTTATTTTGTTTACACCTTTATAGATTACTTACTTTACATCAGAAGAATTAAAACTTTTAGGCTGTTAATTTGCACATCTAACAGACACAATAACACAATTATATTGTGATATTTTACACAGAAAATTCCACAACATGGAATATTTGAATAGTTGCACACCAATCAAATAACTCAGTTACTTTTTTTGTAATCAAAACACTGAACACTTATCCTTAACTTATTTAGCCAATTAGAAAAAAAAACTATCATAACAGTTATCATTTCACTAATATATAGTTAGCCACAGTTCCGTGTAGAAAATATTTCTTGTTTTGATACATAAACAGAATAACCTTGTGTTCTAGTGAATATTAGTTCACTGCTTTAAAGAAACATAAAACAGACAAACATATATATATATATATATATATATATATACCAAGCATTTTTCCTCGTATAATCGGAAAACGAACGTTTATAATTTCATCTAAATTTATATTAAAAACTAGTTTATAAAATATATATATACTGTATAATTTTTGATAAATGTTAAAACTTTTGTGTACTTTTTACGATTATGTACACACATATAAATATGTATATATACAAAACAACACTTGTTGACATTAGTAATTGCTTACCAGTGAATAAAGCACAATTTGATGGATTCATGAAAGATCAGAAAGTGCCTACTTCTTAATTAGAACAAACAAAAGAAGAATATAGAAAGTAGTAAAACGGTCCAATTTAATGATAGGTCAAAATAATAATTATTTTTATTGTTACTATTATTATTATCATTAGTTTTTGTTACATGGAAGTTTCGTTAGTTAAGTTACAAGTTAAAACAAACACCAACAACCATATAGAATAAAAAACTTAAGACATAATTATACATGATCAGATCATTTTACTTATATAGTAATGACATAAGGTTAATTAAATAAAAACACTTTCATAGAAATGATGTTTCAAATCATAATTCAGCATACTCGATATATTATTTATTCTTTCATAGATCAGAGCGAATAGAGAATGAGTGATAGTGCATATTGTCCTCTTTCGCTTAACAAATAACTCTATCTATGCTGTTTGCAATTAATACTTAATTTTTATCGACTTGACAATTTACACTTGGTAATA
This sequence comes from Schistosoma turkestanicum, assembly GCA_944470395.2. Lineage (NCBI taxonomy): Eukaryota > Metazoa > Platyhelminthes > Trematoda > Strigeidida > Schistosomatidae > Schistosoma > Schistosoma turkestanicum. Next base: position 43,766,918 of record OX103971.1, read on the forward strand.
ACTCATATCATATTTATGTAACAAAGATTAAACTATTTTAAAGTAATCGAATAGATTATTTTAAAATGCCAGTAACAGTCATATTAATTTATTGCATACTTGGAGAGATAATAACTTGGTGATTGACCAAAGTCTCTGATTACATTGTTGAGTGATAGATATTTGAGGCTTCACATCAATGTAAGTTTTCTTAAGTGTTGAAGATATACCTTGATGATATAGTCTCCTAGTTGTTGTATATAAACAGATGGCAGTGAACTATTTATTTTGATATTATCGGTTTAGTGGTTTTTCTAGAGAAAGGTTACATGAAATACAAGGAACAGATAGCATGTGATTAGTTACTCCTTCTCAATTGATTAAGTTACTCGGGAAATTTTTCTATGTCTACTTTTACTATTTACACTAAAGCAATTTGGGAACCAGCGGTTCTATAGGCAAAGTCTTCAACTAATGTAAATTATAGATTAATAAGAGTAATTAGTAGAACATTCAACGCTGCCAAACTTGCATTGACTTTCTCCAGTCGACCAGCGATGTCTACCCAAACGAAGGATAAGTTACCTGAGTTGGCCTCCTCTATGTGCATTTACAAATTCAGCTGCTCCTGTGGAGATAGCTATATCGGGCGTACTTCCAGGCAACTTACACAACGAATGAGTGAACATCTTCCAGCATGGTTTACGAAGGGTCAGTCAAAAACAATACGCAGTTCTATCTTAGCACACCTGGTAGATAGTGGTCACATTGTAGATAAATCTAGATCTTTTCAGGTGATCTATCGTATACCTCCATCATTTCCCAACGGAGTTTGATCCCGTCTCCTACACATTGCAGAAGCCATAGGAATACGCACATTCAACCCTAATTTATGTGTTCAGAAGAAATTCGTGACACCCCTATCTCTTCCGTGGCCGGATAGGACGTAACTAACGACTGACATTATATAAATTTTATTTATCTTAATTTTATTATTTTTACACATCTGCTTATTACGTAATGTTTTTGATGTTTTTTGATGATTATTTGTATTCTATTCATCCACATTTGACCTACTTTAGTTATCATATTTTATAAATTTTCCTACTACTATCGGTTCACCTATCTTCCTACTATCCACTTGTACTTTAGCCTTTTTCATTTCATTGTGATTATCACTCGAATTGCCTTGATTGGTTTACATTTTCATATAAATATTCATGTATATTAGAGTAAAGCCTGATGACCATCTAATCAAAAACAATATTGTTCGCTTATATGTGTTGTTCTGTTTTATTTATTTTGATAAACAAATAAAATCTCGTTTTACTTTTCCCAAGTCATCTGACCGGTAAAGTTAATTATTTGAAAAAATATGAGGCATTATTTATCATGCAATACAATATCCGGAACATAGATTTATGGAAGACGTGATCTCTAACTATAAAAAACGTTCCTTACTCTTTTACTCAGATAAATTTATTTTATTTTACTATAATACCAGACTTATATGCAGTTTGAAGAGGTTGTAAATGCATAAGAAGACTGATAGGCTAAATAAGATACATATTACTAAAGCCTGATATGAAATGATGTTGTAGGGTATTTTTAAACAGTTTGAAAACTTGTCACCATCTTAAAGTCAAAGTAGATTTGATTAAAAAAAACTAATGCGGCGTAAGAATGACTATGCATTAGAAAGTGGAAGAGTTTAATATCATATCATCAATAATCTTTATAAGTGAAAATTAGGTTCTGTAAATAGAATGTATGTAAATGAATAAGCCTCAGAGCCTGATGTTTCAGCTATGAAAAATAATAACTAGAGGCGGAAACTTTAAATTCAATACAAAAGTAGAGACGATTATATTAGAGTATTTTAAATTCTCATCTTGTTAATAATGAATAAATCAACTTTAACTATTCGATTGTCTGAAGCATCTTCTACAACATACAAGTTACAGATTGATTGAAATGGCTAGACTTTGTATTTGTATTTATTAGTATAGGTAGATGTTGATTTTGAATCTGTTTTTGTTCTATGGCAATAAATTGTTGTCGATTTAACACAAAACTATCTAATTTTCTCTTGTACAAGATTTAATCAAACGAAACGTTTTGACTTATAGGCGACCGATGGTAGAAGTTTGTACGCCAACTAATCACAATAAGTTTTCTTACTTAGAAAACTAAATTTAAAGGTAACATTTATTAAGCTTTTTCATTTTTCTTAAATCAACTCTATACACTAAGAGTCACATATATCGACAAGTGATTTTTCCTAACTAAATTAAATATGCAAAAAAAAGTTAACTCCTTTCGGTTAAAATAAGAAGCAATAAAATCACTGGCTATTTGGCTGAAGCAACTGTTCTACACTAAAATCATAACAAATACTTTCTTATAAATAATTATAGGATTATTTTATCAACAAAATAACTGATTTAATGAAAAACCGGTATATTTTGGCTTATTTACTTCAGACAGTTTGATTTATCTTAGCTAATAAATGCCATAAACCAATATATATATATATATATATATATATATATATATATATATATATATATTACAGGTAGATAGTACAACTTTTTTGAATAGTTTCGTAATTTACGTCTGCATTAAATTGACAATGTATATACATATATTTCATTTTTCAGACAAGAAAAACTGATTTAGGCATAGTTCTGTTGAATTTATGATGATTATCATTATAAATTATCATAAAAGATCAATTTCACTCTGAGCTAAATAAGTTATATCAGTCAGTAATCAACTGACCTCATTGATTTTGTTCGCTGTGGAAAAAGAAAACGTTGAATAAAAATTAATTCAGTTTGCAGCAAAACATTTCAGTTGACTTCAATAATAACACCAGACATACTATAATGTATCATGCTTTTTTGTTCATGATATTTTAGAAAATAAAAACAATCTAGGATATTTATCAAGCATTTTCTTCGAGTTATTTAAGAACAAAAGAAAAATTGTTATTATGACCTCATTATCTGTTGAGTGTTATTCTAAATTATTTATTAAAAACCTCATGCTTCACCTCGTTCGAATACCAATGTACATTATAAACACAAGTAGACAACACTAGATGAAATAATAAAATATAAATGAAGCCATTAAAATCTATGAATTGTCTTCAACCTTTAGTATGTTGTTTTGGTGTCTCGCTATGCACATGAAGTAGCGAAAATGTATTCAATATTTTCTTATATTCAACATCAATATGTCTAAACGATCACATCATTTTATTGATATTTTGTCATTTTATAAATGAATTACCGACTCTCTGGCTAGCATTAATTGCTCGTGATGATTACTCCAGTTTCTAACTGTTGACCGTGATACGTAAAACAATGTATATGTTAGGAGACTGTAGTCTTTGGATTAAATTGTTTGGTTCACCCACTAAAACAACTCCGATTGATCAATGAAAATTCATTCAAATTTCGACTGTATATTTAATGAATTCTCATTGAGAAACGATACATTCTAGCAACGATCTGACGCAAACCAATAGTCGAGTTAGTAGTTCGAGTCCTGTTCAACGTACTTCGATTACAATAGCTTAACAGCACTTATTTTTTCAATGGTAATGAATGCTTTTGCAAAATGATCTTACAATGGTTGTTAATCTCTAAGGTTTACTTGCATTATTTCTAATGAAAACCTATTGAATCTTATCCAAAAACTGAAGCCTTTTATGCGGAAGTGATTTTAGTTTCCCCGTTTACAAAAACGCGTTGATTAATATGAGCATTTCATATTGATATTTATGATAATACTATAAGGTTCCGTAAATAATTTACCAAAAACAGAATATCCATGACATTTGCTTTTTTCACGGTGTTTATATTTAGGAACAAATTATTATATATCACAACGTAATATGAGAGCTTCTTAATTTTGCGATACGAATAAAGCCATCGGACTGTTGAGTACAAATACAATACTGATTGATTTTCAATGATTCTGCTACTAATATCAATCTTATGCTTGAAATTATCTTTCAGAATTACTGTCAGTAAATTTAAAAACATAAGTAGTCAACATTGAGATTGTGAAACAACAAAAAAGTTCAATCAAATCTTATAACTGTTCATTCGATGTAAGACTACCTATTTAAATTTAAAGAAAATTCTTTGTACAAATAACGCAACCATATTTAATTAGAAAAACTTGGACGGCTCAGTCAGAGACATCAGTTCAGACGATGTAATTGTGATATTCTAAAATACATTTATCTTGTTTTAAAAGTTGATGGCCTAATTCCACAAAAACAACAACTTCGCTTAACATACAGGTTAGAAATATGAGTGAGAATTGGGTTCAGCTTAGCGTTATCACCTTTACTTTTGTTAACGATATTCGAAGTGTTTAGCTTTATTTTCAATATAACCGGTTTACTGATTTCAAGCCTGTCGTATTAGAACTCAGTAAACTGCGATCCAATCGGACAATAGCAGCAGTATTATTATCCGTAACATAACTTCCACTAATTTTATAGTGGCAGTAGTTAAAGTATTTTCTTCTTCAGTCCTGTCACTTTTAACAAAACCAATATGCCGAATAATATTTATATGTGCGTACAATGAGAATGGAGAAATTTATTCGTTTATTTAAAGAAATTAAAGAACTAAAATAGAGCACAATCGAACCGGTGAAAAATAAGTACACTTAACATCTATAAAGTATTTTTCTGATTTGATAAACGTATAACTGCATGCCAGGGAACCGATAAGAAAAACTGACTACTTGTATCCTATTTGTTCGATGATTATAATGATTAATACGTCACTATAGAGCAGCCAACTTGACGTGGTGGTCGGGCTTGTCTATCATGATGACCCATCCGAGCTATATTGACTTGAACATATGTTCCTGAAGGCTCTACCATGCCAGGCAGGTCGATTGGAGAACGACGAAACTACAACCAGCTACACAAGGTCTGAGGGCGAAGTCGTAATGCTGACTGTAGAGAAGTGTGAGAGCAGTAAGGTTTTTCCCTAGGACAACCAGCATCTGCAGCGATGCTGCCTTCTCACAAGGAAGGAAGGGTTAGAAAAGGTCGACCCTAGAAATGTCACACCTCACCCTACATCTCGGATTTCCGTCTCCGTCGGTAAGGGTGCCCACTAAGGGCTTTCAAGAGCGGAGCTAATACTCACAAATCCTTTCATAAAACGGTCGTGCGTGACCGGCCTCAAGCAGTTGTCCGCTGGGCTCTGCGGTCACGCTCCGACGTCATCAAGACCGACGCTAATCTAACTTCCTTTTCAGGTTCCTCAAGAAACACTCTTTCAATGGTGTGGGTAGTTTGGAAGTGACATCCGCCCTCATGCCCAAAAAGGCACACGAGACCAAATTGGTCACAATCAAATCCTTTCTACATCTCCTAATAACTCTCTTATTTCCTCAATCAACTCTTCCTTCGATCGTTAACCCCTTCACCTCACTGAAGCAAATGGTTTGAGCTCACGAAATATGATTCCTGATCTAATGGAACTCCGTACTAAATTACATATAAGAGCTTTTAATGTCCGAACTCTACGCCAGATAGGGCAGCAGGCTTCATTAGCTAGAACTCTGGAATCTGGAGCGATCAATGTATGTTGCGTCTCCGAAACACGCATACAAGATCCGAGTAAAATCATCAATTTGATTTCACCTTGTGCAGACAGAGACACCTCCCGTGGCCTCGCTGGGCTAGGCATAATATTAGGTCCTAAGGCAGAACTAGCTCTCTTAGACTGGATCCTAATAGACAGTCGCTTATGCGTTGTCCGACTAAACAGGATGGTACGGACTCGGAAGGATAGGGACACTCGCCGTTGCCTCTTCGTCGTATCTGCCTACGCTTCCACTGACTGAAGTTCAGACAAAATAAAAGACAAGTTTTATAGAAACCTCTTTAAACTTCTCTAAAATGTTAAGCGCTTTGATATAGTAATAATGGCTGGTGACCTCAACGCTCAAGTGGGTAGACTAGGTGAAAAGGAAAGACATCTGGGTGGATCTTATGGTGTCGCGGCTAATAGAACAGATAATGGCGACCATCTGCTGCAGTTATGCTCAGATAACACTAACTTTAAACATAAGGTAAGACACCCCAAAGCCGACTCAACGATGGACCCAACTAGATCACATAGCTATAAGCCATCGGTGGAGAGGCTCTAGTGAAGACTGCCGGCCATTCTGGAGTACTTGTCTAGACTCAGACCATGCTCTAGTAGGAGCGCGTATTTGTTCGCGTCTTACTGGACGCAAGAAGAATATCGCAAGAAAACCTGTTAGGGCTCTACTTAATGATAATAAAGCTAAGAATATATTTCTAGAACAACTAGAAAAACAGTTAAGCAGCCATGTAGTAAGTGACGCCAACCCTGAAGCAGCTTGAAATGATATCAAAAAGGCTGTGGAAACAGCTGTGATATCTCCTAGTAATGTTTCTAAATTTTTAGCCTCGATTATACTTAGACGACCAACCTGAGCTCGTGAAGGGAAGACTAGAGAAAACCAGGCTGGTTTCAGACCTGGACGTTGTTGTATAGACCACATCTTCACACTACGAAAAGTCCTGGAACAGAGACACACATACAGGCGTCCTACAATAGTTGTGTTCCTGGACATTAAGGCAGCATTTGACTCTGTGGATCGTGAGGTTCTGTGGCAGTGACTGTCATTGGAAGGTGTACCAGAGAAGTACACTAACCTTACACAATCTCTCCACTCAAACACCACTGGTCGAATGAGAACTTATGGCAAACTGTCATCGAAACTCTTTACTTCGAGTGGTGTCTGTCAGGGATGTCCACTCTCCCCATTCTTGTACAATTTTGTCATAGACATGCTGCTAGATATAAAATTATCCTCGTCAGATTTTTCAGGGGTGGAGGATCACTTATTGACATAGAATATGCTGATGACATAGATCTATTTGGTGAAGACGCTGACAAAATGCAGTCTTCTGACTACCCTGAGCAACAATGCAATCAGGTTCGGGATGCGGTACTCACCCTCGAAATGAAAAATGTTGCTTCAAGATTAGGTTGCATTGGCACCTGAACTAGTGATAGGGAGTGAAGCAGCTGAACGTGTTGACCACTTCACATATCTCGGGAAGTCTCATCAGTTCCGATGGCCCGGCGACTGACGAAATCTCAGCACGGATACAGAAGGCTCAGTTGGCTTTTGCCAACTTGCGTCACTTATGGCGAAGTCGAGATATCCGTTTGCTGACTAAAGTATGAGTGTACTGCGCAGCAGTTCGCTCCGTCCTACTATATGGATGCGAAACATGGCCAGTCAGATTAGAATATATTCGTAGGTTGCTTGTTTTCGATCATGAGTGTCTCCGAAGCATTGCTCGTTTATCGTGGCACAACCGAGTAAGCAATGCTATTGTTAGGAAACGGGTCCTAGGTAAGGATGGCAGATCAATAGATGAAGTAGTGAATCTTCATCATTTGAAGTATTTGGTATATGTGTTACGAATGCCCAACCACCAACTGCCTCAACGAGCTGTTTGGTGGTTTAGAAAGGAATAGGTTGGGAGAAAGTTAGAGGCTAGCCAACCGAAACATGGCAGAAATCCATGAAGTCGCTGACAAGTGGACTGAGTCATGTCGTTTAGTGTTGACTACCTGGTTAGGTTCCCCGAGACGAAAGTCACCGATGGTTAGACACCTGGAGTGATGTGATTCAAAACCGTTTGTAAATTTACTTCACTGAATTATACTTCTTGAATAACATCTTCGAACCCTAATCTCTCCGATTACTTCTAATACTTTTACTACCCCTACTACTAAGGGATTTGAACTGACAATTATACCTCTGTGCCAATATGGTATGGCAAATTGAACTGATGTACTTACGTGCAAAGTTCTATGTTGCTGTTGATGATAGAGCTTGATATATACTGTGTGTTTGACTTTTGGCAAATATGACCACGACCACTAATAGTATGTAGTTATAAAGGAAGATAATCTTCTTTTGTTTTTCCTTGTCTTTTCAACTATTTACTACAAAAACAAATAACTTTACCATTAAACCTATTGCTTTTCGATTAGATGAACAAGATAAGCGCGAAACAAACTTATCAAACCAACACTTTAAAGATATACTTATCAAAAACCAAATGCATGGAAGACTATGCATGTAGATCTTCATTATAACACAGAACACCATTTCAAGCCTGAAAAATTTAATAACATTAGGAAAGAAATAGAATTTAAAATCTAGCATCAATGTATAAATATCTTTTATTTGTAATTAATCCATTTCTCAAAGTCAATTGATTGAAGAACAAATTTACATGGATTAAAATGATAAAGTGAAATTAACAGATAAAAAAATTTCACTTTGGATATTATCACCAAGCAATGTGATTTTTTTCTTTAAAAAGAAACAGTATATGTACTGAAACACGAAATGTTTCATAACAATTACAATACCAACCATAAGTACATTTAGGAAAATTACACAAATTATCAGATATTTTCACATTTTGTTGATTTCATTTCAAACTACTCACATTCGATAATTGCGTTCTAATAACTCACAGTAACAATTAATAGTAATGCTATTCACAGTGAATACAACCAACCAGCAAGTATCATTTATGTGAATCGAACTAAAATTGATGAATTGAGAAGATTACCATCTTCAAGTGTTTGAGTATCTTCAGTTAGCTCACGATTTGGATAGGAGGTGATCAGTGCGAACAATCTTGAAGCTAAATCTGGTCTTTCACTAGATTTTTGAAGGAATAAAAAAAAAGTAAAGATAGATAAATAAAAGGTGGACAATTAAAGAAGGCTCCTAAACATTAAAAAAAAGACTAATTTAAACAAATTAACACATAAAATACTAAGCAAATTATATCGAATAACCAATTTGTATCACACTGCCAAAAAATAACAACTGTTCTATAACGAGTTGTCTGTAGGAGAGTCGAGTGGAAATTACACATCTAATTTAGACGGAAAAAATAACCTGTTTAAACATTTATCATGAAAATCATGTAATACTATTCTTTGGAAAAAGTCTTTTTCACATAATATTCCGATGCATAGCATGGAGAGTTTCAGTGGATATTTCAAATAGATTAATTACAAACAGTAGACTACCCTGATTGGAGTTACAGAAATTTATTACAGTATTTATTTAGGAAAACTTAGTTTATGAAATCGAAAAGTTAAAAAGACAATTACATTGCTCAAAGATCTGTTCCCTTTGGAAAAAATCACTAAAACTATAAGAAACTAACTTACAAGAAGCATATTATACATAACTGAATAGTGTAATGAGAAGATGAAAATTATCAGAACTATGCCAAACAGTTAAAACAGGTTAAAAGATTGATCTTAACTCAGCTTTTATGGTATTTCGCAAAATTGTTTAAGGATGTCTACTGAGATTGTTGAAATCTTGGCCGCACGAAAGTTTAAACTTCCTTTATGTATTCATAACAATTTGTCCTCAACCGAAAACGATGCTGGTAATATTGTGTTATTAGACAGGGTGATGAGTTTCAAAACGTTCTTTTCATAATGATTTCTTTTCTTAAACTTACACTCCATTTGTTTCGTTGAAATTATATTTTTCATAACAAGTACATCTATGATTAGATCTTTCGAAATGTATTCCATCGATATATCACTTAGTTCTGATAAACTCCTTCTCGGTACACTAGCCGAATTCATCAAAGAAACCAATTTCTTTAAACTATACGTATAATTCGATTGCAAATGTTTATGAAAAAGAACTAACTTAAATTGTTGAAACAAGCGAATGTCAAGTAAAGGTTACATCAGATATAAAAGAAGCCAATTTAGCTAACGAGGAAGCCATAGTTAGCAAAGGAATTATATATATATATATATATTCGAGAACCAGGTTTCGGTTGAGGAAGAAACTGGGAAAAAGTGCTAGAGGTGCATAGGATAAGCATTGCAGAAATCACCCAAATGTGTCACGAGACAAGCCCCAATCTGGGATCCTCAAGGCCAGAAAAGAGGGAGATCAAGAAGACACTACGCTGGGAATCGGAAGCAGACATCAAAAGAATGAACAGCATTTGGGGACAACTGTAAAAAAGCCCGGGAGAGAGTTGGTTGGAGAATCCTGATCGGCAGCCTATGTTCCACGAGGTGTAACAAGCATTAAGGGAGTAGTGTATTCGGCTTCTCCGATCAACGTTACAAATTTTCAAGACCATCATCCATTCAAAACTAACTACTTCAGTGTTGATAATATCGAGAATTTGAATAGGTATGATGTCCAAATCAACAGGCTGTTGTCATGAACAAATACCTTCAAAATTTTCTTGTAAATATTAAAAAAGGTCATTTGTAGTGGTGTGGTGCGAGCTACTAATAGGTAGTATATGACGTGAGTGTCAACGTAATGTCTGGCAGCAGAAGATGGGGGAAGATCAAGAAAGGAAGAGTTAGAACACAATGGAATTTGTATGAAACGCATGAATAGTGACAATGGATTGATGTTTTGCTATGCTACAGGAACAGTCCAGTTCGATATGATGGACTGATATTTTGCAAATTAACGATTTACGATATGGTTTTCCTATTTTACTGAGTAACTCTGTCATTTTCGTTAAATACAATTCGGTTGCCTCATTTGTGTTCTCCTTCACTACAGTGGCAGTGAACCATGTCCTTTAGTTTAACACTAACAAATTTAAGAAGTTAATAAACAGAACCAAACTAGGAGAAAAATTTATGTTATACTTCATACAATCATTTAATTACATTCGAAAGGAGTTTAGTAAAGACATTTTTAATTCCAACGTTTACAGTTCTACTGGAAAACTGTTTTGTAATAATATATAATATCATAATATTTTTTACTAAAAAATCAAACGTATCCTGACACAAGCCAACCAACCAATAAACACTAGAGGTCGAACAGATATTTCGCTTTCAGTTTGAAAGCCTCAGAAGTATAAATCTAAGATTCAGTGAAAAATTGAATCCAGTAACTTTGTATCTCGTAGTGTAAATGATAATTTCAGGGACTCGAAAAGAATTTGCCAGTTATCACAGAGGAATAATAAGGAGTACAGTTTTGCTGATATTATTCAGTGTTTGTCCCTTTTTATTGTTAACAGTTGTTCAGTACTACTTGGTTTTTGATAATTCTTTGGTTGATTCAAGTACACAATCGAGATGGCTTTGTCATTGAGGCCCTCATACAATAAGTATGAATGAAAACCGAGTGCATAAATCTACACATGGTAAATAAATTATCGATTCCATGATAAAAAATATTCTTGTAAAAGCTTTGCTGTCATTAGAAAACACACGTAAACAAATGTTGATTAATGAATCAATATAATTTCTTCATTGTCGCCTAAAATATCCATATTTTTAATGTACAGATTGAATTATTCAAAAACTTTGATAATATAGAAATGAATCTGCAGTAATGACGTTATATAACAAAATGAACGAGAAAAAGTCAGCATATCAAAAAGCAACTTACGCAAAAAATGTTTGTAAACTACAATGGCTCGAAAATGTTGAATGATTACGTGAAAATTGTAAAGATTTCAGGAAAACGAACATTCAGTATATTTATTTAGATTACCACTCAACTTAAAATTACTTCGACAATCAGTACATAATGTGAAACACACATAATCTTGTGAAATCACGTTTTGTACACCAAAAATGTATTAAAAGAAAACTCAAAAAAAAGTCTAAATAATTTAACACATGAAACAAAAAAAAAGTTATCTATATTTACTGAGGTGTAAGGTTTGTGAAAGACCTTTGTTCAACCAGGTAGTAGTACTAGTAGACTTCAAACAAACGTTTGAATTGAAATTGAGTTCATGGGCATTTCACGCTCACAATGAGTTGTATTAATTCTAACTAGATTCAAATAAAAACTTATCAACATTTATTTTTAATACTAACGTTACGAAAATTTATATTTATTCATTTATTCTGTAAATAATAAAAATTCTAAAACAGATTTCTTTTTACGCATATTTTTGTGGTTGAGGAGGGGGGTGGGCGAGAGGAAATAATCATTTGTTTATTGGTTTTATATAAATAAATATTCATCATTTTTGTAATTGTCTGTTCACATTCCAATTAAAATAAAAAATGTGTTAATTATAAGTTAATAAACAATGTGAATACTTTTACTCATTCATTTTAGTTTGTTTTAATAACAAACAAAAAATTATATAAAGCGATATATATATATACAGTGAAACATAAATTTTTATTTACACTAAATAGGCATGTTTGAAAAACATTGTAACTCAGTACCATTATGCATTTTATTGTACAACTAATCAGTACACGTTTTAATCGATCTAGACATACTAGTAGTTAAATAAACAGCCTACAACTCAGTTATCTTCAACAATTTTGCAGAAATACAATCATTTCTTATATTAAAATCATTCAAAAAAGCCCATTCCTTTTACTATATGTGAATGATCTTCAAAATTTATATATAGTGCTGATAGAATTCTGTGAATGGAGTTGCAATGTGGTCAGTGGTTGAAGTGACTCAATATTGTTTTCATGATAAGAGGTTGAAGAGGGGTGACAAGAAAAACCTATTAGAACTAGGTTTTGTGCTAATAAGAATTCGTTAGCCGAGTGTTAACATTTAAGACTTTGAAGTTGGGTAATGAGTTTGAACCCCATAAGAGGTACAAGTTCCGGTAAGATGCACGCCTAGGGAACAAATAACAATTGACATTAGTATTCAAAACATTTGTATAATATATTTTTAACAATTAATTATGTCTAACTATAACCGTATGGAATGTATACTATGAACGCATTATATTAATTGACTGGTATAATGATGAAACATGTTTACAAATACATTAGAAGAATAAAACCAAACTTGAAAAAAAGTCTTGAGAATGTAAAAAACATGCAGAGTTATGGTAGTCCAATCTAAAATATTACAGAAATTTCTTTCTACACGGATTTAATCTACTTGATACAATATACATACAAGTAATAATTATATTCCAATGGATGTTACTAGTTACTTCGTTTATAAATACGCTTCAGAAGTATACAAAAAAATAATAACGAACTCATAGTGATACGTTGGTTGAAATAAAAAATATATATTGGTAAAATCACAGGCAAAATTAAAGATAAAGTAAGTAAGTCAACTTTTAGTAAAAAGGTTGTAAGAACTTATTCATTTACACAATCTGAATATCATCTCCTATAAATATTTATTAAGTATTATATTGACTTTTATTAAACACTGAATAATGGATAACTAATGTTAAAAAAAAAATAAAGGTTACATGGATAATGTTCAATTTTTTCTTTCTATTTAAATGAGTGATCGATTTTAACAATCTCAATATACTTCATCTCTATACAATTTGTATCATATTTAGAATTTAGTCTTAGTTTATAAGACATGATAAAAATTATTTTCTAATGGAAAAATATTGGTATAAGCAACGTTTGCAATGTCGCAAGTGCATTCACTCTTAAATTCTAACTTTCTGAATTCTTCATCATCTCTATCTTTCTCTTTATAACTTTGTTTCACTGAATTATACTTCTCGTATCATATTTTGGAACCTTAGACCTCTCATTACTGCTAATACTTCCGACATCTCTACCACTATGGGATTTGAACTGACAGTTGTGTCTCTGTGCTAATGCGGTATGGCAACGTGAACTGATGTACGTACGTACGATGTTCTGCATTGTATCTATCTGTCTGTCTGTATTGGTATAAGCAAACGGTTGAAGCTACATCTATATCTTTAATTAATAAATAAAGCTATGGAATAACTAACATTCAGTGAATACACAAAAATAAATAAATATGAAAAATAATCTTTGAGATCAACAGACAATGAACTTGGTTGTCATTATCTTTCAACAAAAATAAACCAAATCAGAAACAGTAAATAAATAACAACAACAAAATAATTCATTATCAAAATTAATATTTGTTAAAGAAGCGTTAGTTAACTTTCAAATCAGTCTAGAAAATAAGCAACAAACTAAATCGTTTAAAAATAATTAAGCGGAAGAAATAACTACATGTAGTCTTACAGTTGTACATAAATTGTATTGATACAATATCAGTGAATAGTTCATGTAAATATGAAGAAACATTTTATTGGTTATCCAATGTAAAATAGATAGTAGGCGTGAAAAAAAAACCTTTGATCGTAATAATCTTAAATCTAGAAAATAACCTCATCTGACCTAATAATGGTATGGTAATTATTTTATCATTTCAGAACAAGTTTTCCATAAATATTTAAGAAGAGTGGTAAAACATTTAACAAGGTGAAATAAAATTGTCACAAGTCTTACATCTGACGGACAATGATATTACTTGTTGGTCAATGTACACAGAGTCAATTCAAGCTCAGGATTTAGAATCCAGTAGTTTACAAGTACGAAAATGGGGAGAGATAAAATTTAATAATGACATAAATGAATAAAATTCCTATTCTCGTGAAGCAGAACAACCCACGGTTAATATAACATCAGATATATCTCATTAGGAAAAGTTAGCATTGAAGTATGAAGAACGATGAATTACAAAACATAATTTATACTCTGTGTAACAATAATCGAAGCTTAAAATGAAAATAAAGATGAACCAGAAATTTCCCATCTCATATTATGATAGAATTTCAAGTGGTGAGACATTATAAATGAACTTAGATGTATATTACAAACAATGGTGATGCCAGACAGACTCAAATCAGTAAAGTGAATACAGAAGAATTCATACATACATTTTAACTTATCAGAAAAATTACGACAAGTATGCTAAATTTGAATTCCCCTCTTCATACTTCACATGTTACTAGACAAAAAATTTAATTAAACTTTCTACATTTCATTTCGAAAGTCTACGGTAGATAATAACACAGCTGGAGTGCATTATATATATATATATATATATATATATATATATATATATATATATATATATTTATATATTCAGTAGAACACATTACAGACATGATAGTTGTAAGTTATGATTAAACAGAAGCAGACTTGGTGATTCCTAATTTTCTAACTGATTAACAGATTTTTTAAAAAAGAATTACATCACGTAAAAAAAGTTGCATATTTTGTGAATAATAATTGTATAAGTTACAATGCAAATTTACATTGGAATTACTAATGAACTTCGTTTCGGTTAATATATATGTATATAATATAATATGTATATATATAATATGTATATTATATATATATATATATATATGTCATATATTATCAGTAGAAATGTCTTTAACGTTGTCAATTAATTGTTTATTGACAAATCATTATGAATTGATGATTAAGAATCACTTGTCAACTTTTCTTACGTGAAAATGAACTAGGGCTTTGTTGATCTAGCTGATACAAGTTAAATTTTTAGTCATATCCAATTCATAACTGACTTATACAATCCATGTGTATTTATTCAGCTATGAGGTATACTGTTCGTGTAATATTGTTCCATGTTATCACTGAATTATACAAATTGAAATCAATGAAGAAATGTTTGAGTTTATGACATTCTGGTTGGAAATTAACTGACTTAAAAATTATATCATAGATTTTTTTGTTAAACTCTACACGATAAATGAAACAATGAGACAACAAATAAGTATTATTATCATTGTTAAATAAATAAAAACTTCCAAATAGGAAGACAAAGTGCATCAACAATAAAATAAATTGACAATCAGACAAAGAGATTTACTTTTTAAAAACAATAATAATAATGACAAAAACAGCAAGAACAATAGAAATGCATTAAGCAAATAAGTCAACTTTTTTCTGATACTTAGCAGAGAACTTGTTAATAGTTATTAGGAATTATAACAATAATAGTAATGTTGATTTGATAAAAACTTAAAAATTTCAATAAAGAAGTAAAACAACAACGCACTTATGAGTTGAAGCTAGAAAAATAAGTCAACCTGACGTCAATAAAACAAAGGAATGCTGCAATAATAATAATAATAATAATAATAATAACAATAATAATGAAATTACATGATTTAGTTATTTAACATCATGAAAATACCATATATACATATTGTAAGAGGACAAAACAGGTGAAGCGTTAAATTACAATTATACACCAACGATACTACTAATCATATTAAACAAATAATTAGGACAACTATTTTTAAATTAACCTAATCATAAACAAACTGATTGGAAGTAAGATCAATTGGATTTATATCAAATATTGTGTAAATCAAACTGAACTGAGATATTATCTGATTAAAACACAATGACCATGCATCAAAGGGAAAAAAACAGTAGATGAATAAATGAAAGCATGTAAATAAGAACAGGTGGAATGTACAAATAGAAAACGTATTAATGGAAAGAAACATAAAGATAACACTAAATGAAGTCATTTTTTTTCATGGCACAACAACGAATAATCTCATACAGCTGGTTTTAGTTTATATCTTATCACTTCAAAATAAATAGATACATCTAATCAATGCAGATTTAGTTCATAATTTATACATACTAGTAATATGCTAATATAAAATGTACTTCATATTAGAAATATGCAGTACAATTAGTTCAGATAAATAGTATTAAACAATTGTATTTAAAAATGACAAACAATCTTTATAACGACACTTTATTCAATTCAAGTAAACCAATCCGTTCAACATTGATCCATATTCAATACCATGTAACACAATATGGAAATAAAATAATCAACCTTAAAATAACAGTCAAGAAAGGTAAACTTCATAGTCGTTTAAAAAATTTACAGGTAATCAAAATAGATTATAACTAATCAATATATGATTGTTATATAACTGTACTTTGAATTATATTTAACAAAACTTTATTATAATTTATATTTTTAACGTTATCAGCTTGTATTTGATCGGTATTCATTAGTATAAATTAAAAAAAATATTTCAACAAAAGCATTAGTCACTAAATTTATGTACTAAAATACACATATGAAAATAAAACAAACTGAATAAAAAGAATACTAATCAAGTGTAGTTTTCACTATGAATCATAATATAATGAAGCAATCAATTTAGAAACACAACAATAAATGTTGTCAAACAGAATAGTACTGATCACAGTTTACAAGTACTTTGTTAGCTGACTTATTTTATTTACATACCAATATTCGTGAAAAGTAAGCTTGTAAGAGAGAACATTTACGTGTTAAAAAGGCGCTGGGCGTCCAATTTATTTAATACCTACAATTCCATCGAAAAAATGGGCACATAGAAGGCAAAAAAATAGTCCGAGCGTTGTATTTGTCTAATATGAAATTGATCATCTGATTGGGGACTAGTAAAACCGTAAACATTAATCAAGCAATCAAATGGGATTTTAGGAATATTACAAGCAAAATCTAATATGAACTGATAAGAAACGTTTTTTAGTAAAAAAAAATCACCAACTACCTCAGTAGATTACAATATTTAGGTTTCATGGGTGCAATTACCTCTCATTTTACCAATGAATACAATTGAAATTAGTTCAATTTCGAAAATAATTTCTAAATATAATTTACACAGATTAGTTAGTTGAAATAAGTCAACCAAAAAAAATTCCATAGAATATAATGAAATTAATAAAATAACCGTAAAATATTCTGCATCTTGCACATAAATATCTTGTAGATTATTTATATTACTGATAAGTAGTATAACACAGAATGCAGGAAAATAGAAAACTTACTTGACAATTGCTCTTCTGATATCGCCAACTGTATGCGAATTGTTTAGACGGATTACAAATCTGAAATAATAAAAAACCGAAGTTTCAAGAAGGTGTAATTATACCGACTACAGTTTACCACATCTACCTCTCTTAACGATGTCATGTATGATATTCTGTCAGCACCACCAGCCGATGCCCGGATAGAGTGTGAAAAGGATGAAAGTGGTTGTTTTATGACATTTGATTTTGAGTTACCATCTTCTGAAATGTTACTTCTTGGGGACAGTCTTCGAAATCATTCAAATCAATGATATTAAGGCTTTATTGGGAACAGGTTATATCATAACCACTTGCGAAGCCACTGTAGATTTTTTGTATTCTACACGAACAATACAGTAATACACTTTAGGAGAAATAAAATCTACCTCAGTTTTGGTCTTATTTGAGTAACATTTTTCGGTGCTTTTATTTGAGGAAAATAACAATGATTATTTGAACTGTTTTTAAAGGCTACATAGTTTCTAACTCAAAGGGCTAACAAAGAGTAATATAGTTACACTTCATTTAACAGATGTTCTCCGTAAATGTGCTATCAATATTTGTTAAAAGCGGATTCCCATAGATTTATTCGATTGATAGTTTGTTGATTTTCAGATAGTTCAGTTTCACATTCGTCAATTAACAAGGTCGTTCTCATGTCTTGGTCTAATCACCCAATTAATATTTCTTATTAGTTTTATAGTAGAAGTATAATACAGTATACTCATATACAGTCAAAAACATTAATTCAAAGAATGATAAGCAGTATAAATTTTAGGTATGGATTAATCAAGAGCTTGTTTAATCTTTCATATAACTCATATGTCTAAAAAGTTATTTATTATTTAAATACGACTAGATCATTATTAAACGATGCATTTAGCTGATCTAAACTAATTGGAATATGACAAACTTATTATGCTAACCGTTTCATAAAAATAAATTCATGAACGAGAATCAATAACACTGTTCACATGATGCAGATGCATACTGTCAGATACTCAAATGTTTGATAATGACCTGTGTATGAAATCTGGTTTTATACGTTCCAGTTCGCGGTACAAGCATACTTCATGAATACAGATGAGATTTCAGTTAACAACTAAAAATTTACAAGTACCTTTCAAAGGTTCAATTAAAATTATTTAACTACGTAATGTAAATGAAACATTAGATTTTACTGACATAACTTATATAGTACTATTATTTTGGTTTACCTCGACCCATCAGGTAATCGAATCTGAATTCGTGTTACTGGCTTGGTATCATCTACTGCGACACCAGGTTCACTGGTTTCGTTGACATTGACCTTCGGTGGAGTGTTTGATACGATACGAGGAAGTGGAGAACCAAGCATGTGTCCTGTACCAGCAAAAGGTTTGATTTTAGGAGCAGGAGGAGCCTGCCACTCTTCATGGTGATGATCCTCAAGCATAACATTAACCATATTTCCACCAGCAGATTTCAAAAGTTCCTACAAGTAACGTAGTTTTGCATAAATAATTAGCAAGCAATAGTTAACGATAGTTATGTACATAACCAGACAAAGGTTAGCGTCCACATGTAAGGTGATCATAAATTTAATATATATTATAAAGCGCAGGATAGAGCGAACTGCTGTGCACTGGACTCGTTCTTTGGTTGGCGAACGGATATCTCGCGTACGCTGTAAGTGATGCAAGTTGGCAAAAGCTAGTCAAGCCTTCTGTATCCGTGCTCAGATTTTTTCAAACACCAGACCATCAGCACTGGTAGGACTCCCGAGATAAGTGAAGCAGTCAATACACTCAACTGCCTCAGTCCCTATGACTAGTTCAGGTGCCCATCCAAGCCAATCTTGAAGCAACACTCTGTCATGTATCTTCATACGTGTGGAATATTAACTATATCGGGATAGATGCTAAAACCTCGTCGATTTTGTGAACATGTATTTCACAAAGGAGGAATTATGCACGACATAGTTGCAAGCTCTTTTTAACAAGTTTTGAGTTACTCAATCAATCGCAAAGTAAAGCCTGTCAGAGGTGTACATCGGTTCAGGTTGGCATATCCCATTACTCAATCAATTAATTCCGCCTGCAGACCCTTTAAGGCTACTGCCGGTCCCAAGCCCGGATAAAGGAGGAGGGTTGAGATGGAATTGTCAGAGTAAATCACATAGTATTAGCAGTACTATTGGTAATGGAAAAGATTAAGTATCAAAGATACATGACTCAGTCCACTTGTCAGTGACTTCATGGATTTCCGCGATGTTTTGGTTTGGCCTTCCCTAGCTTTCTCCCAACCTACTTCTACACCACAAAACATAGCTCGACGAGGCAGCCGGTGGTTAGGCATTCGCACCTTAGTCTACATGGCAAAGTCCAGCATTTAGTTTCTTCATGGATTAATGCAATTTCTTAGCTTGACCGTACCTGGGTTTTATCCAACTTAATCTTACATCAGGCATAACAGTGCGTCAAAGTAGTCGGTGAATGAGCACACGCACTGCATGTCACAAACATCTACAAATATCCTCTATTTTTAAAGGTATGCCTTTGTTTCAGCTAAATAACCGTTATCAACATTTTCAGTCAGTGTATGAGGAAGAAATAACTACTTTCTAACTTTCAGAATGACATGTTATTAATTAATAACAAAGACAGAAATTCTACTTTCAGATTTCTACAATTTTTAATGTTAATGTTAATAGGAAAGTACGAAATTTCGTCCTAAGTTGAATAATGGACACAATAAACGAAAAAAAATGATTATTGCTAGCCTGAGGGATTTGACCGCTTTGTATTGCATCAAAAAATTTGGAAGCATCTGGATCAGTATAAGAACGTAACGGTCCATTATCTAAACTAAAACCATCACGCCACATTTTCACAATAACATTTTGTTCAGAGATGCTGTTTGTACTAGAACTGCTCGCAGTGGTTGACTCCAGCTGGGATGGAGCATTAGGATCATCACCAAGCCTGAACAAGAAAAAAACAAATATATTTGTAAGAAACTTTTTGCACTTATCTTTCGAAAAACGCTTGGAAATACAAATTAAACAACAGTTAATAAACAGAACATCTTGAAATGCAGAACACAATCGGAAAGTCGCGGTGTATAGGATCAACAGGCTTATATATCATGCATGAATTCCATGACTGAGAGTTAGACAATGCTGACATAAGTGACATAATCAGTCAATCATATATTAATTAGGATCTGAAAAAATGTTTAACACCTCATACCACTTCAGAGAGAAAAGTAATGAAACGAAAACTCAGTAAGTGAAAATGATAGTATCTGCTGTAGCGGGATATTAAACACTACGGATCTATTTCAAAAAGGACCAACGAGATCGAAAAAGGAAATATACAGAGTAACAATGAAAGCAAACTTTAGGAGAAAACGGATACAAGTATCTCAACGTTCACTAATTTAAACACTATGAATCAGTCCACAACGATAGATTACGAATATCACTGGCGTCTAAATCAAAAAGTTAACATCGCTCGCAACGACATAAGACAGAAGTCAGTGACTTGATGGGTTGATAACATCAATTAAGGAACAACTTAGTGAACTGTTCCTGCATCGAGATGTTAGAAGCAATATAGGAACTTCGGACTGATACTAAAGACATATCAAAAGATATCACAAGTCAACTGTGTGATTTCATTAAATCATTTACATATATTTAAGTTATTGTAGATAGCAAAGATTTCTGTTGAATCTTTCCTAATGCAAGGCAAAGAAGCTGTACAGTCTTTTGTTGCGAAGTACAGGATAAATACAAAATTGCTACTAGTGTGGCTACTTAAATTCTCCTTTGATTTTTCGGAAACCGAAAACTTAATCAATGGATACATTAACATCAACTTATCTGAGATATTACGAAGACAGTTACGTATCTATAGGATGTTTTATGTACAATATTAAGTCTCTTAGCGAAAATCATTTTAATGTTTATAACTAGGAACAGCATCATATAAAGTATGTACAGAAACGTCTGTTAACAATGTGCATATCCTTATTAAACTGACTGATTGAATGAGAAGAGCTGAAGCTAAAGTGATGACACGAAAAATCCAATCAATCAATCAAAAGCAACGTAGAACTTCGTACGTACGTACCTACGTACATCAGTTCACGTTGCCATACCACATTAGCACAGAGATGCAATAATCGGAGAGATAGAGGTTCGAGGACATTATTCAAGAAGTAGAATCCAGTGAAATAAACTTAAAAAGAAAAAGACAAAGGTAATGAAGAACTCTGAAGGTTAGGATTTCATAGAACACCAAGAATGAATGCACCTGAGCGATTGCAAACGGTTTTGAGCCATGTCATTCAAAGTCTCTAACCATCGGTTACTATCATCTCACAGACCTCAACCAGAGAGTTTACATCTACCAACATAACTCAGTCCACTAGTTAGTGACTTCATGGATTTCTGCCATGTTTTGGTCTGGCAGCCCCTAGCTTTCTTCCAACCTATTCCTTTCTAAACCACCAAACAGCTCGTTGAGGCAGTTGGTGGTTTGGCATTCGTAACACATATACTAAACATCTCTAATGATGAAGATTCACTACTTCATCTATTGATCTGCCATCCTTACCTAGGACCCTAACAATAGCATTGCTTACTCGGTTGTGCCACGATAAACGAGCAATGCTTCGGAGACACTCATGATCGAAAACAAGCAACCTACGAATATATTCTAATCTGACTGGTCATGTTTCACAGCCATATAGTAGGACGGAGCGAACTGCTGCGCAGTACACTCAGACTTTAGTCAGCAAATCGATATCTCGACTTCGCCATAAGTGACGCAAGTTGGCAAAAGCCAACTGAGCCTTCTGTATCCGTGCTGAGATTACATCAGTCACCAGGCCATCGGAACTGATGAGACTCCCGAGATAAGTGAAGCGGTCAACACGCTCAACTATTTCACTCCCTATCAGTTGTTCAGGTACCGATGCGAACCAATCTTGAAGCAACATTTTTCATTTCGAGAGGGAAAACCGCATCCCAAACTTGCTTGCATTGTTGCTTAGAATAGTCAGAAGACTCTGCATTTTGTCAGCGTCTTCACCGAATAGGACTATGTCATCAACACACTCTACGTCAGCAAGCTTGTCTCCGGGTAGAAGGTCCACTCCAGAAAGGTCAGACGATGATAATGATAACTCTAAAAGTTTATCTACGACAAAGTTAAACAAGTATGGAGAGAGTGGACAGCCCTAACGAACACCACTTGAAGTAACCAATTTCGATTATTGTTCGCCATTAGCTCTCACTTGACCAGTAGTGTTCGAGTAGACAGCTTGTATAAGGTTATTGTACTTCTCTGGTACACCTTCCAATGACAGACACTGCCACAGAACCTCACGATCAACAGAGTCAGATGCCGTCCTAAGATCCAGGAAGATAACTATTGTCAGACGCCGAAATGTGTGTCTGCGTTCTAGGACTTTTCGTAGTGTAAATATGTGACCTATATAGCCACGTCCGGGTCTGGACGCACTCTGATTATCTCGAGTCTGCCCTTCATGAGCTCTAGTTGGGAGTCCAGGTGTTATTGAAGCTAGTATCTTAGACACCATATCAGTCAAACTGATTACTCTGTGATTGCCACAAGAGGACTTTTATCCTTTCTTGTAAACTAAGACAATCAGCAAATGAGACCGTACAGATGGGATTACTTCCAGTTCCTAGATTCTACCTAAGATCTCAATCAACCTAGCTGCTAAAACTGGACCACCATCCTTAAATTTCTCAGGGTTCAGTCTACCAAGACCTGCAGCTCGCCCTCGCTTCAGAGGACGACTTATATCTATTTGCCATTCAAAATGACTGGAGATCACGGGCAACCGAAGTGTGGCTGAAGGCCAGTTGAACTGATCCCTAAAGTGTTCTGCCCATCGATCCAATCTCCTAGGTTGAGAATGGATAATAAGCCCATCCTTTTCGCTAACGGATGGATTTCTAATACCGGTTTCCTTGGTAAGTCGGAACAACTGTCTGTTGTTACCTATCGCCTCTGCCTTTTCCATCTCACTTGCTTCCGTTATCCACCACTGTTCGCAATCATTGCGTAGGCTTTTTATCAGCCTGCGCTTAAGCTGACTTCGCTCTTCACCATGTTCAGAGCCAGAAGGGATGGGTTTACGAGCATCTATCAGTTCGATGGATGCCATGAGATCCATGGCTTATTCTTAGCCCTATGGTTTACCTTGCTAGCAGATATCACTGCTGTTTCCACAGCCTTTTTGATATCATTCCAAGCTACCTCAGGGTGGGCATTACTGACTACATGGCTGACTAACTGTCTTTCTAGTTGTTCGTGAAATATATTCTTAGCTTCATTATCATTA
The DNA here is from genome assembly GCA_944470395.2 of Schistosoma turkestanicum. Lineage (NCBI taxonomy): Eukaryota > Metazoa > Platyhelminthes > Trematoda > Strigeidida > Schistosomatidae > Schistosoma > Schistosoma turkestanicum. The sequence continues at coordinate 43,791,010 of OX103971.1, forward strand.
CATAGAGCCCTAAGAGGTTTCCTTGCAGCGTCTTTCTTATGCCAAGTAAGTCGCAAACAATTACGCGCTGTCATTAGAGCATGGTCTGAATCCAGGCATGTGCTCCAGAACGAGAGACAGTCCTCTATTGAGCCCCTCCATCGGTGGCTGATTGCGATGTGATCTAGTCGGGTCTATCATTGAGACGCCTTTGGGGGTCACCAGGTCAAAATGATTTTTCTTATGCTTAAAGTTAGTGTTTGCTAGGAATAGGCGGTTGTCTGAGCATAGCTGCAGCAGACGGTTGCAATCGCCTGTTCGATTAGCCGCGACACCATAAGATACACCCAGGTGTCTTTCCTTTTCACCTAGTCTACCCACTTGAGTGTTGAGGTCACCAGCCATTATTACCATATCAGAGTGCTTAACATTTTAGAGAAGTTTAAAGAGGTTTCTATAAAACTTGTCTTTTATGTAGTCCGAACTGCAGTCAGTGGGAAAGTAGGCAGATACGACGAAGAGGCAACGGCGAGTGTCCCTATCCTTCCGAGTCCGTACCGTCCTGTTTAGTCGGACAACGCATAAGCGACTGTCTATCGGGATCCAGTCTAAGAGAGCTAGTTCTGCCTTAGGACTGAATATTATACATACGCCAGTGACGCCACGGGAAGCAGCATCAGGGCTAACAGAAACACGAAGCGTAAACCTTGTTGTTTCTCTATCTTCACTAGGTGAAATCAAATTGATGATTTTACTCGGATCTTGTATGCGTGTTTCGGAGACGCAACATACATTGATCGCTCCGGATTCCAGAGTTCTAGCTAATGAAGCCTGCTGCCCTATCTGGCGCAGAGTTCGGACATTAAAAGCTCCTATATGTAATTTAGTACGGAGTTCCATTAGATCAGGAGTCATATTTCGTGAGCTCAAACCGTTTGCTTCAGCGGCGTGAGGTGACCATCGATCGAAGGAAGAGTTGGCCGAAGATACATGAAAAATCGCTCCCCATATTGTTTACAGTAATAATATAATTCGACAAAAATAAATAAAGAATCATAATTATTAACTAACAGTTCACGCATATTATGAAACTGATTATGACTTTTTAGCTGTCAGAAACCAATAATTAACGAGAATACTTTTTACAAACACAACTCTTCAATATGACCACAGTATGTGGCTTAAGCTATAGATTTCCGGGGTTGGCATTGGATCTTCAAGATTCATTAGAATTTCAAAGCAAGCAGCACTGAAGCAGAAGATTGGCTTTTGATTTTTTACATAACAACAAATTAGGATTGCTATTAAGGAGGATCTGTATTGATTTTGAACAACATATGAGAAAAGTTTACTATGCCCCACTGCAAAATACTATGAATCTTCGAGTAAGATTAATATTATTCAAGTGAGGTGATTGATTCTTAGCCATCTACTAGACGAATGTCAAATTGACCTTACGTATCATGTGTAGCCTTAAGAACCAATGTTCTTAATTAAATAAGGGAGAGTTGCCGATAACTTATGCAGTTCCTTTCGTAATTAAGTAATCAGTTCATTATTATCCCAGTGTAAGGACTGTCTTACTATCTTGGAAACAGTGACATGGTTGTCTAGACCGTGGAAAATGGGAAGTACTTTCGGCCACTTTTCGGATGCCTGTGTCATGAGTTTAAATGAGTGACTCGAAATTTGCTAAACTTACATTGATTTGAAAATAACACTAGTTGGTTGTAGAGATTCTCAATTCATTGTTGTTAATATTCGACAATGAATTAAGCATTCTTTGTCAGCTCACATCCTACTTAAACTCAATATTTCTTGGTTTCATTTGTTCATTTCAAATTTTGATAAAGCTAGTAATAAAACGCAGGACACATAGTTTGTCATATTTGAAACTCGTCGATAGAAATTTCAATACTGAGATGCAAGTATGGACACTGCATTAGATGAAATCATACTACAACAATTGAAAAAAAGACAACCTAACAGAAGAACATCAACTGATTATAGTATTGCGTAGTTTTTATCTCATTTCACTTACTTGTAACCGACTCCACTAAAAGGCAATTGAGTTTTCGGTTTACTTTTGTATTGATGTGTATCTAATACCTCGGCTCCTTTACCTTTGGCAGCTTGGAAAAGATTACGGACAAAAACGTCTGTGGCTTGGGAAGGATCATGGGCTGTTCTGTTACCATCACGTCTTGGAGGGCCAAGGACCTGTTGACCACCACCTCCAGTCTCTGAACCACCAACGTAAAATGCCTGTCCCTTATCTAATTCATCATCACTAAGCAAAGGAAAATGGGGTAGCGATATTGTTATACTATTAGTTTCAATTTTGAAAAGTAGTATTCATTCATACAACATTAGATGGGTTCGTAAACTGGCGGAATGAAGTTTGACTCTGCGACAAAATGAGAAACATGAACCATTCGACTAATTCTTAGAACCGCTGCACTCATGATTGCTCAAGTTGAATATGAGTACAACCTAATCATTGTTTACAAATATTAACTACGAAATTTCAATACCATGGGACAGTTAGGGAGCATTTCCAAGTGTGAGCAGAATCAAAAAGCTAATAGGTATTCCAAAGTGAGCTTGCACATCTGTTTGTCTTAAGTGAAGTAAAAACGCCATAAAAAGAGCTATTCAAATCTGAGCAATTAGCTAACAAGAAAGATTAGTAGAAATAACAGGGCGAAACTAAGCAGTGCAAACATAAACGCCTAATAAGATAGAAAACAAACGAATTCCTTCCCGTTATCGTCATTGTTAAGGAATCATTTCATATAAGGTAGGTATTTCGATCTCTAATTTGCCGACAATTTCATTTAGAAAACCGACGTTTCTTCTAAACTACTTGTATCAACAGTAAACCCGATTGCTTCAAGGCTTACACATATCTACTCGTATATCACTGAGTATTACATGCTTTGCTGAGTGACGATAAATAATTCGTCTTATCCCATGACCAACGATCATAATACGTAGAGTTGTGCAACAAACGATTCAGGTCTTAGGCAATTAAGCCAACCCTTTTAGCCATGCTGAAATTTCGAACTGTAGCCAATCATGGCCGAAAAACCTTCCTATATAAATGACAAGCCTAAGAATTCAATTACTTTATTCCCTGTTTTGGAAATTGGTGTAGAATTATAGATTAGTACTCATTTTTTCAGTGATACATAATTCAGTCACCTAAAACGTAGAACTGCGTACGTATGTAAATCGGCGGCAATACCACATCAGCACAGAGATCGAGTTGTCAATTCAAAAAGTAAAAGAGTTACTAGGAGTAAGGAATTTATTATGACCAATATGGTCTCGTATGCAGTTAGGAGTATGAGGGCGGGTGTCACTTACGGACAGCCCTTAATGTGGAAAATATTTCTTGAAGCACATGAAGAAGGTTTTGGGTTAGCCGTGGTCTTAGAGACCTCGGAGTGACCGCAGAGCCCAAGGGACAACTGCCCGATACCAGGACGCGCATGACATTTTTATGAGTTTTTAGAGTACTAGCTCCGCCGGAGACGGAATTCGTGGAGTAAGAAGTGACATTTTTAGGGTTAACATTTTCTAACCCTTCCTTCCTTGTAACAAGGCAGTATCGATGCAGTTGCTGGTTGTCCGAGGGAAACACCTTACTGCTGTCACACCCCTCTACAGTCAGTAGTACGACTTCGCCCTCAGACCTTGAGTAGCTGCTTCAATCTCCAATCTACCTGCCTGGCACGGTAAGACCTGAAGGAACATACGTTCCAGACAATATAGCTCGGTAGGGTCATCATGATTAGCAAGCCCGACTACCACATCAAGGTAGCAGCTACGGTCGGGTAGTGATACAAAACCTTCTACAAAACTTCCCAAGATTGTTACTGTTTCGCAAACAAAATATCTTGATAGAATTTTTGTGTACAATTGCATTACCATATATTTAATCAATATATATGTACTAGTTTCTTCATTGCCGTATACTACAACTGTCAACATTAATAAAGTCACTTGTTATTATCAAACAATATGACAGACTAGTGAGTGAGTTTATGTTAAAGAATCACGTGTAGACTGAAGATGTGAAATATACACTCATAAATGTACCATGAGATTGCTACAAGCTGGATCAGCTGGTTTCCAGTTTACATTAAATATCTGACTAGTTTCTAGACAACAACTGACTACCACAACGCCTGACATCCTTAGTCAGTTTAACTAGTAAGTTTTTTTATTTTTAAAAGCAGAAATTTAAATGCTACTGATAGGTTTGAGGTTCGTAAACACTGACTACACTTCATGTTGAAGACTGACGTCAACAGCTTATTGGGATAGTACAATAAAAGGATGGTTGCAAATCCTACGGCAACATACAGGGTAATAAGTTCAATTAACTTAAATTGTGATATTGTAATATTTCACTTGGGACGGTAAGCAGATTACCGGGGTGAACTTTAATCACCCTGAAATTGGAATTTCAAGAGCGAGCAAGTAAACTATGCAAACACCTGAAAACGGTGAACTAGATTGGTTAGTGTGGGTGTGTGATCAACTAAGTCGATAAATTTAAGTAGGACCCTTGTACATAAACATTACATTTTTATCCAGACTTTCCAAACTTAGGAAGTGCCGTGTATGCTGTTCGTAATATAGAAAAAGATCGGGCACTCGGAAAGGACGTAAAAAAACAACTCGATACTGGAAGCCTCCCTAAAGTACAAAATAATTACCTGGTACTTCGAAACTGGGAAAAGCACAAAGCCTTTATTTGAAAAAGAGGAAATCTCCTACACTTAGCTACCATTTTAAACTTGTCATTAGTATACATTACTTTAATACTTTTGGTGAATGTTAACAAAAAATATACTTGTTTAGATTTACAACATATTGGATTGTACAGCCTTACCTGTTGTTTTCAAGGGTACTCAGAGTCGCTATTTTAGGTTTGCTGAATGCTGATTTATTTGCTGTGGACGATGAAGGTTCCTTGTAGCTTTGGTTTAGTGGCTGAGTAATATGATCCACATGTGGCGTATCACTTGAATGCACAGGATCCTCTGATTCATAATATGCCTTGATTGCCTCCTGTAATAAGAAGCTAGCTCAGATATAATCAAACATACGTCACAGTCCCCACCGAAAGCTTCCAGAAAATGTTTAGCTTCTAATTCAGACGTCCCAGTAATACTGCAAAAATTTTGGATGACAGAAGGGTCCATGTGAATTATGTCAAGTGACTTAGACCTAAACGTCTTACACCGTCTCCTGCTTTTTATTATCTCAATGAAGCTGTAACTTCCGCCTCTGGTAAACTGGAGTCTACCCAAAAGGTACCTTGTATACTAGGGGAGTGTGAGGAACAGTATATGCGATTATCTGGAAAAGGAAAAGACAAGAGAAATAGTGAGCCAACGACCCAGTAAACGCATAAAATGCATCGACTTTTATTAAAGAAAGCAATCGACAGCAATCAGAAATAACACACGTATGATATAAAGACAAATTGTTAATCGGTACTAGGAGTTGGTAGCGTCAGATTTTGAATGCGTTACACAATTGTAACTTCAGCCTTTGGTTGGGTTGCGTCTAAACAGGAGGTACCCTGTGTGCTAGGGGGAATGTGAAGAGCAGCGTATCAGATTATCTGGAAGAAGAGAGAGCAAGAGTTAAAGATGAGCCGACGACTCAGTAAGCACAGAGAATGCACTTACATGCAATATACGAATAAATAGACAGCGACCAGATATAAAGCCAGCGTGAGATTAAGACAAACTGATAAACGAGACTAGGAGTTGATAAAGTGAGGTTTCGAATGCGTTACACAATTGGAAGCTGAAAGTCGCGCTGTAAATATATTTACCTTCCTATTGGTGAGTTGCATAATCCTCTCAGTGGCAATCAGATACATGAGGTCTCCCATCTTTGTAAGGAGTTCGTTACTGATAGGGTCTTTGAAGTGGACTAACTTCCGGATAGACGAGAATGTTCACGTGTATAACGTTGACGAGTTACTTCCTGATCGCCTGGCTACTAGTTCGAAACTACACTCCTGTCATCTTGGAAATATATAATAGTAAATACTAGCTAAATTGACATTATATTTCTGAAAATGTCTTACAAACTAGTATTTTGCATCTCGAACATTATACAGTTAGTGCTTGTTATTACTCAGATTAAACATGCCTTGTCTGGAACAGTATTATCACTGTTGTTAAAATGTCTAGGGCTACCAGATCACTCATGACTTTTAACACGATTTATTATAGGTTATTGAGATGCATGTATGGAAATTCGCCAAAAGTCCAACTTTCCCGAAGAGAGACCCTTCTGACTGATACATCAGATTGACAGTATAAATTCATTCGATTCTGCCAATAAATACTGCAAGTTATCTGTTGAATGTCTACTCTAATAATGGATAATATGTCTACTTCTGAAGTATTTAATGTCCGTGAGGTTTCCCAACGAAATAAGATGGTTCGAACTTATGCTAAGTGGATTTCGTTTTAAAATCACTTGGAGAATTCATGAAGTTAACTGATTTAAAAGCTAGACCAACATTTCAGGAGTCTAATATTAACTTGGCAGTTACTTCAAACAGTAATTTTGATAGGTTTAGTGAAGTGAAGTATCAGCGTGTGATCCACCGATGTACATTCGGGATCTTGTGTACTACTCAGTATGCAAGATCTCTAAACAAGAGGCG